>VWZD01005617.1:0-26370 GCA_013396695.1 Sakesphorus luctuosus
CAGTGTTGAATTTCCAATCAAATTAAAGGTGACAAAATAAGAAGGAGGCCCTTTGCATTTTGCAGGATGCTTCTTACATGACAACTTTTAAGAGAACAGTAGCACACTGACCATTTAATTTACACTATACAGTTAATTGAATATCATTAAACAGTATTGGCAAGTAAACCTATCTCAATTAGACAGGGTACTAAAATTAAGAGAATCTAACATCTGTGTTCATTTGACTGCAGTCACCTTTCAGGCCTTGAGCCTGTCACTTTGCCTGTCTAGAACTCTGTTTCCTCAATAGATGAAGTTGGAACAATGAACATTTTATGAGGGGTTATGAGATCCAAGAATGAACACAGGCACTGTAGAAGTGAGGAATTTTAGTTGATCAGAAACTGGTTTAGCATTGCTAGGATGGGATACATAAGAACAGAAAAACTGAGCTGACTGAAGCATTATATTATAGATCTTGCATTTAGGCAATTTCCTTAAAACCAATTAAATGTTCTGAAACATTTGAATATGGGAAAACTTTCTAAGTACTTGTAAAAATTCCTGCAAGTTCTTTCGGTGAGTTTCATGTAGACACAGGTTTCTTTTTATTCTCCTAACTATTGCAGAAGCAAGTTTTCTTTTTTCTTTGAGAACACATCTTTTTCCAAGACTCAAAGGCTTGCTTAATGCATGACTAATGATAATTTATTCCATGTAACCTCAAATACTTACTCACCTTCCACTACACATGGAAAGGTCATAGGGAAACCAGGTTTCTAGCTTAAAGCGGGAGCTGGGAATAGATCTCGCTCCCAAATCCCGATCTTGATTGCTTATATTTACAACTGATGGCACTACTCAAAATATTTCTTATTGAGACTTGTTGACCAAGTGAACTGGAAAGCATAGTGTTCAAATTCAGAGCTACAGCTGTGTGAACAAGGACATGAACACTTTGGTAGCATCTCCAAGGTTGGAGTTGAGAGCTGTATTCTCTGAGTTTATATATAATTATACAAATTAGAAGCTTGCATATAATTTTGAGTATCTGAATCACAGCTGTATCATCCCAGCCTTTAAAAATTAGCCTTAGTTTTTGGTAATGTTGCAATAATTTTTTGTTACAATTTACCATATTAAATGCTAAAGAAAACTAATAGTAAATGGCAAATAATTTGTAGTTATTTTTGGTGATATTTATAGAACAGCACTTTTCTACTTCTTACCGTCCTCCTAAAACAGGCCAAAACAGAGTTGTCTAGAGATGCTGGGCTGTCTTTACTGCAAAAATAGCAGCAGGAAATGTATTATACGCACACTTTTTATGAGGTTGACTGCAAAGCATTCTAGGCATGTACTATACAGCATTTTCCCTTGCATCTGACATACCTAATTTATATGGTGTCATGGCCTCAATTTTCTGACTCTAAATATTTTTCTTTATTGGGGATAGGCAATAAATTTAGACTATAAAGGGAATGCATCAAGATTAATGATGAAAAATTGGATTTATTAAAACCTTAATTAGATTTAAATGACACAATCTTTTCCCTGTAATTCTCATTTTTTTTTTCTAACAATGTCTGCCAAGTAAGTACAACAATTCCTGTAATGTCAAGAAACAAAGTATAATTCAAATTAATGCTTATAGACAATTTTCTTAACAAAAGGGTGGAAATGACTCAGACTGGTGTGGGTTGAGGGTTCTCGCTGTGGGATGTTTTGTTGGTATTTTTCTTCTTTCTGTTTCCTTAAAAAGATAAAATCACAAAGAATCTGGCACAGAATTCAGTTAGTGCTTGTGCTGCCTGTCCATTCGTAAAAAATGCAACTCATGCTTCATAGAATCATGTAGGTTGGACAAGACTTCTGAGATCATAGAGTCCAACCTTTGACCAATCACTGCCTTGTCAACTAGACCAGAGCACTGACTGCCATGTCAACTTGTTTCTTGAATTCCTCTAGGGGTGGTGATTCCACCACATCCCTGAGCAGCCCATTCCAATGTTTAACAAACTTTCTGTGAAGAAATTCTTTTTGATGCCCATCCTGAACCTTCCCTGGCACAGCTTGAGGCCATTTCCTGTGATCCTGTGGCTCCTTGCCTGGGAGAAGAGACTGACCCCCACTTAGTTTCAATCCCCTTTCAGGTAGTTGTAACGAGTGACCAGGTGACCCCTGAGCCTCCTTTTTCCCAGGATAACCAGTCCCAGGTCCCTCAGCTGCTCCTCATCAGACCTGTGCTCTGGACGCTTCCCCAGCTCCATTATCCTTCTCCTGGACATGCTCCAGCACCTCGATGTCCTTCCTGAACTGAGGGCCCCAGAACTGGACACAGCACTTTAGGTGTGGCCTCACCAGGTACGAGTACAGGGGGACAATCACTGCCCTGGTCCTGCTGGCCACACTATTGCTGATACAAGCCAGAATGCCATTGGCTTGCTTAGCCACCTGGGCACAGTGCTTAGTAAAAGCTAGAGGCTAGTACCATGTTGATCAAATCTAACATAGCCATGTCATAATTCTTGAGAGTTTGGACAAGGGAAGCCCAAGCAAGTGAAGGCAGTACTTGTAGAAGGGATAATAAGACAAACAGCAGTTGCTGCATGGCCTGTGCAGGGTTGTTCTGATCTGGTTATTAAAATTATTAGAAATGCCTCTGCTCAAATTAAGGTGCAAATGAGACCATATGCCAAAGTCAATAGTATGGATTTTATTTAACAGTAAATGTGAGGCAGAGAGAGGGAGAGGTAGAAAGAAATAGGAAAAAGGATGAGACAGAGAAGAAAGAGAATGGCAGAGAGAGGTTAAACAAAAAATTTATCACTGCTCCATGGAACCCAACAGCGTCCTGTGGGTTTGATTCTTCTGGTCTTCTTGGTGGCGAGGGTCCCACAAAACACAGAGTCCAATGGATTAATATATATTTGGAAGATACCCAGGCACCTCATCTATTGGGGTCAACCTTTGCAGTCTCTTGCAACAGGCTCTGGATCTGTTGCCTCACTTGGATCACACACAGTCCTCTGGTGATGGAAGGTTTAAGACATTATCAACATTTCATCGTTGCAGTTTGTCTCTGTTGAGGACTAGCTCTGAGAAGGGCATGACAGGAAAAGGCATCTTGGAAAGGGTGAGGGAGGATGGACTGAAGAAATTATGCCATTGTGGCATAGGCACAGGTGCACAAAGGCAGTTGTAGGAGGAAGTTTTCTGGTTTGTCTGTTACTGACTTTGCAAGTGGAATCATTGACTGGCTTTGACAGAAGTGGGTGATGATTCACTGAATCAGTTGCAGTTTGTAGTACCCGGACTGTTACAGGCAAGCCTACAAGACAAAACAAATTGTGTAGTACCTCTTGTTGAGTGACTTTGAGCCCAAAATAAGATTTCAGTTTGTGTTTCTGGAGCTGAAAATTGTATTTCCACCAAAACAGCTTGGGAAAACAAACAATGGTGACTGCTTTCATGTACTAATAAAACTGTCAAATGACAAAAAAAGGCAAAACTGTTTGGAAAGTAAAACAACAGATTTGCATACTTGATTAAAAGAACCTCCTTGCTGAAATAATAATAATAATATAAAATATTTATTTCAAATAGTAATGTAGTAGTTCTGTATGGTGAAGGGCTCTAGTATAACATCAATGATCAGATCTATCACAGGAGACCGTGAGTAGAAGATGTATAAATGTTAAAATTAAGTAGTTGATACAGAATTTTTTTAAAACTACTTTTTTCAGCAGTATCTGTAATGCACTACATTGTTTGGATAAAACATCACATTAAAAGATAAAATAATGGTGATTTAAAAAAGGTGACGACAATTTTAAAACTTTGAAGAAATAAATTTCAAATAATAAATTGCTCACATTTTCATGTAGAGTATTGACTTTAAGCTGGATTCTGGGACTGTGAAGGCTCATCAGTACATAGTTTGCAATTTTTGTCTGTGTGTATATCTCTTATCTCTGCTTTAGAAAACTGTAAGGTGAAAAAGCAGCCTTACTAAGGAATTCACATTATCCTCATCATCTCTCCTCTTAGTGTTACATTTGTTACACTTAAAATTAGAACATTTTAATATATATCTGTATATGCATACATACATTGTCCATTAAAATGTTATGAAGCCAGACTCACCCATTGATTTCTTTTCTTCCGATCTTACATACTTTGAATAATGTAGGAATACATGCTTCTGAGGAACACTTTACTAACAGTTGTATTACTCTGGAGTCTAACCCTTGAATAATGTCCCTGCTGAAGAGCACAACTGTTTGCTAATTGAATATTGCAAATTATTTCAAGTCATTTTCTAATGGGAGATTGAGAGTGAGATCTGATCAATACAATAGAAGCACAGACAATTTTTTTTATCATTGAAAACCTAGCTGAGTGATGAGAATTATAGATTTTCTCGTAAGTAGGAAGAAATCTGTTACTAAAAGTTGAAAAACAATGATTATTGGACACTAGAACTTAATGAATTTAGAAATCAAAGCAGTCATATGGCACTGCAAAGAGTTGCTTAAAAAATGTGTTGTTACTTCAGTATGTGACACTTCAAATGTTTAGTCTTGATTAATATAACAACTAGAACAAGCATTTCCTTGATTCCAAGTACAGGAATCAGGAGGACACTTTTCTCTGTATTTAGTGATTCAGAATGAGAATTCTTAATGAATTATCTAATGATGTTTTCCCTTGGAGGCCAGATGAAATCCGTGATCAGAAAAAAAGAATAATGTTTAGAGGGTCTGCAAGGAAAACTGCTTTAAAACTGCCTTGAAAAACAAAGAAAAACAGCAAAACAAAAGCTGCATGTTTAGTGGAATCAGTTATTTGCATAGAATATTTCATTATGTTTTTTATTCACATTAATAGTAAAAGTACATATTTTTGTCCTGTGTTAAATGTCTTTGAACTAAAACAGTACTCATCAGAATGACTCTGTTAATGGTCACATACAACTGAAAGGGAAGACTTGATACATCTTAAACTTATGTAGCTTACTGGGTAATGAAATGACAGATGTAAGTACTTACTTTGTTTCCTAGGCCTGCTTTGTGTTAAGAATTTCTCTATTTTTGAAATCATGAGCAAGATGATACTTGAAAGATGTGTGTAAGCATGGTGTTTGTGCTAAATTAACCAGTGTACCTGGCCCTGGCCCTTAGTTCCTCTGTTATAAGTAGTTCAGCAGATGAAGTATTTCAGTAGAACTTCTGATTTCTGTAACTGCAATGAATGCTATTTGCATATAAACTCTTCTGCATGTGTCCTTATTGTTACCCAAATCAATAAAATCAGTCTTAGCTACTGTATGCAGTGCTTTCAATCTGTTTATTGTAGATTTGGCAAAAGTATTATGATCCATGTCGTACAGATAGGGAGACAGTGCTGTAACTGCTTCACAGGATTAATGAGCGTGTGTGAGTCTGTGGTGAAACAGATACAGGGTCCAGTATCTGACCTGGTTTTCAGTTGGATGGCAGCAGAGTTTTGTGAATCACAATATCTAAAGAAGGGGCTATTTCATACAGAGGAAGGATATGTTAAAAAGATAAACACTAAAGGTGGCATTGGATTATAGCCTGTCCTATAAGCTCAGTGAAACTCAAAGTTAGATTATGCTATTTTTGACTGAAAGATGATGGTCCCTCTCTTACTCTCCAGGCCTGTAGGAAAATCTCAGCTGAAGCTGTAATTTACCTGATTTAGCGTGAAAAATCAGACAAGTTTTGTCTAAATTGTGAAGAAAGTGGTAGAAACCGACATTTTCTCTAGAGTAAATCTGTATCACAGACCCCGATTTTCACAGGGAGTATTAACCCTTGGATAAGAAGGCCAACACAGTAAGAGACAAGAAGTAAAGAATGTTTCTGGGGAGTGTCAGGGGTACTTGATACAGGTACGGCGCTGGCCAAGCAGCTGATGCACAGCTGGACCTCAATCACTGACAGAACAGAACTGTTTGGGGCTGTGGTACTCAGTGGCATCCCTGAGTTTTGGTGACCATGAAATAGCGGAGTTGAAGGTGCTGAGGGAAGTGACATAGCTGAGATGATCAGCACTGACCCTGGGCTTCAGAAGAGCGAGATGTGGGTTACTCATGGACCTAGCAGAAGTGATCTTATGTGAGATAGCTCAAAAGTGCAAAGAAGCTCCAGAAACCTCTGAGGTCTTATGTCGTGACACGGAAGGACGAGACACTCAATATGAGAATCAACGAGCTTCGGTTTATTGTCTATTACTTGCTCTTCTTATGCAGTTTAGATAATTAGCTTATACATATTATAATTGCTTCATACATATTGCAAAGCTTAAGCTCAGATTGGTTAATACAAAATATGTGTTTTGGCCTTGTGCAGTTACTTTGGCATCTCTTTTTATCTTCTGTCTAGTTTCAGGATCCTCTTTTACAGCCTTGTTCATTGTTTTAAGACCAGGGTTTTTTGCCATCTGGTCACTCTCTATTGCAATCTTGGGTCATAAATTGTTGCAATCTTTTGAACATCTTGCAGGGTTTGCAGAATGTTCTGCTCACAAGGCTGTACTGAGAATAGCACAGAGGTCCAATTGATCTAAAGCTACGTGACCTCTCTCTTCCAGTCAATTTTCCATGATCCTATCAATCTTAAAAGTCAATCTCCTCCAACTGCATGAACAATCCACCCAGATACTTAGGAAACTGGGCAGATCTTACAGAATATTAACTTGGCTAAATAGGGAACTTGTTATTGAACACTAATATGAAAAATAAGTATATAGGAGGTAAAAGCAGGAGCGGTCCTCAAAGTACAAGTTCAGAAATGCTACTTGTATATGTAGGCATGGTGTTAGTTAAGCCAAAACTCACCTGGAGTTGACTCTTTCAAAGAATTTGAATGACAACAAGAACTTCTACTGCTGTGTTATTAATAACAGATTGAACAAGAAAAATGTGGGCTTAAATTAATATAGCCCAGGATACTGTTGGCTGTCTTGGTGTCTGAGCACACTGTAGGTTTAACTTCCATTTGCTCTCTTCTCAGACCCCTAAGTGCCTTTCATTGAATTTTCTTCCCAGCCATCCAGTTGCAGCCTCAATCCATCTGGGGTATAGGACTTTGCATTTGACATGGTTGGACTTCAGAAAGTTCCTGTCAGTCCATTTCTCCTCTCCAGCCTGTCTAAGTCTATCTGGATGGCAAATTTACCCTCAGAAGTATTGACTGGTCTCTCAGTTTGAGGTCATCTATGGACCTGATGAGCAATCCTTTTGTCCAGGTCATTGGTAAAGGTTCTAAACAGGGCATATTTCAGGATAGATCCTTACAGTATTCCTTCTTGCTGGCCTCCAGGTCGATTATGTCTGGTGGCAATTACTTTAAGCTCAACTATCCAGCCATTTTGTTACTATTTAGATGTGTTCCTATCCAGAATGCAACATCTAAGCTTGGATATGGAGGACTGCTGAAGTCAGTGTAGAAAGTCCTCCCTTTCCTTGGTTACCAGGAGGTCCTACTTATCTGTCTGTGTGGAACTCTTCTTTTAAATTCACTTCTTGCTCATGTGATCTCTTTTTTCTCTTCACTGGCATTATGAAAGCTTCATATCACTCTTGCTACAGTTACTTATCACATACTAAACAAGTTTTTTATCTCAGTGTGGTGTTAGGTGAGGTAGCTAAAAGGATAGATTGTAGGAAATAGGTACGGTGATGCCTTTTTAAACTTTCTGAAAGAATTTTCCCTATTAAAAAAAATTTGCTTCAATAGAAAAATTTAAACCAAGACACTTTCTACTAAAATCATACACTTTGATATTTTTTAGCCTTTTTTCTTGTTTCTGTGATTGAATATTAACGATTCTTCTTAATAGCATCTATTGATACAAATTCCTTAAGCTTCTGCCTTTCATGTTAAACTGTTTTTCTTACAGCAAGTGAATGTATGACTAAATAGTAAATTAATTAACTTTTAAATATTTGAAAAAGTATTTAGGAAAAATGTAGTAATTCAAGTCTACTAGACCTGTAACATTCTGTAGAGTTTAAGAAACCCCTTTATGTGCTGTAGAAATGAAGAATCAAATTCCAAGACACACAATTTTAGTACATTATTCTTGAAAAGTTTTGCTTGAGGAACTGGAATTGTTTTATGTTGCTTAAATGATAAACAGGATTTTTTTTCCCACATAATTTTAGGTAAATCAATGTCTCCTCCATGCTTATGCTCAAGTTCAGTCTGTTAATCAGACGGCTTTTAAATTTCTCGATTTTAAAATATCTGATACAGCAATTTTAGGTGTGCAATGCATTTGTGTAATGTTCATGTTGAAGTTACATGGTGACATTTTTTAGGGACACAATTTGATATCATGGTGGTGTATTTTTTTGGCAATAGTCTGCTATAGGTCAGATTAATCAGTGCAATACACTTAGTTTGTGACTGTGGGCTGTAGCCCAGGTCTGAAAATGCTTTAAAAGCAGCTGTGTCTGGAATCTTTATCCCCTGATCAACATAGTTCAAACTACCTCAAAGTCATTTTTAAAATATGGCTCCACCCAGTAACTATTTTTCAGTTAATGATCAAATCTTTCTTATTTTGACTTCTTAGAAACCATCTTTGCTATTGCTTCATTTTTATTGAGTTTCAAGAAACTTTTGCAAATTCAAGACTAAAAGTTAACTTGCAATATGCATATTTGCGAAAACTGCTATGTGTAACCTATTTGCCACAGATGCGTACATCTGTATCAAAATTAAGGCAAAAGCAAAGCAAAGCAAGGAAGAAGGAGTGCAATTTAAGAAAAAAAATTAAAGCTATTCTAAAAATGAGTGTCATAAGTCATCTCATAGCCTAAGAAATCAGAACTATTTTTACCAGACCTCCTGGGTTAAAACTCCTTAATTAAATTTTTAATTAAAGGAATAAGACATTGTAAAAATCAACTTGAAAGATTCCTTTTGCTCTTTCCTGCATGCAGCAACACATTTGTCAAGATGCGCTATTTGGCTTTCTAAATGTTAATGATTTTCTAGATTGACAAACATGTTTGGCTGTGAAAGATATTGCTAAATTCAGGACTACGATTTTATGAAGCTGCCTTTTACTTTGAGAGAAATGGAAGCGTTTTTTTAACCATCAACATTTTCTTCCACTGCGAAGAACTTCAAAACATTGTGCAACTGGAATCCCCTGGCACAGCTTCAGTCTATGTCCTCTTGTCCTGTCCCTTGTTCGCTGGGACCAGAGCCCAACCTGGTCACAACCTCATTTCAGTGAGTTGTAGAGAGTGATAAGGTCTCTCCTGAGCCTCCTTTTCTGCAGGTAAAACATCCCTATATCCCTCAGCTGCTCCTCATCAGACTTGTGTTCCAGACCCTTCCCTATCTCTGTTGCCCTTCTCTGGACTTGCTCCAGAACCTCAATGTCTTTTTTGAAGTGAGGGACCCTAAATGGGAAATTAAAGTAATTATTTTTTTTATTTTTTTCAAGAAATATTCCTAGAACCTGCTAATAGCAAGTTTTTTTTCCTTTAGATGTATTTTTAAACATTTTCTGTTGAAACTACTGATCTCTTTCAAAAGTTATAATGTTTTCAGGTCTTGGCGGAAACTGCAATTTGACAACCTTCAGAGTGTATTTGATGGAGAATATTATGAGAATATTGGTAGGCCTGTGTGGGCTCTGTTCTGTAAACAATAACGGCTGTTCAATAACTCCATCTGAAATACAGGAGTGTCACTTCTTCCTAAGATTTCTTTGAGAACTGCCAACTCATCTCTGTTGCAAAAAGATGGAATAACTCTTCAGAGCCTGATAAAAAAAGACAGTGGTGTCATCAAGAACCTCTGTCAGAAAAACACATGTCTAGACCTGTCCTTTGGAAGGACAGCCCTCAAAAGTGTTGAGGACTCTCAGGGGGAGCCATATCACAGGACCAAGGGTAGTAGAAGGTGTCACAAGAAGTGTAATAACAGTGCCAAATGTGTACTAGTCCTATGCTGGGAAAATCAAAATGAGCTTGAAGACTGGAGAGGTCTGGCCTAGACCCAGTACAAACTAAAGGAGATTCTGGAAGTGAAGGAAAATGAATCCATTGTATCAGGAAGATTTTCTTCGGGGAAGGGATTGTCAAACATTGGAATGGGTTGTTGCCCAGGGAGTTGGTGAAGTCACCATTGAGAAATGACTGGACTTGACACTCAATGCTCTGGTCTAGTTCACAAGGTGGTGATTGGTCAAAAGTTGGACTCGATGATCTTGAAGGTCTTTTCCAAACTTAATGATTCTATAATTTTCTGACAAAAGCAAAGACTGAGGAAGAATAATACAAAAACAGAGCCTCCCATCTCATTTAAATGTTAATTCATAATACAGTAAGCATGTGGTAAGTATGGTGAAATGTGGTGAAGGTGTCTTGTTTGCATAATTCATTTTTGGTGTTAACTTTGACCTAATTTGGTTTTTGAGTGTTGTAACTCTAATATACATTTGTATATTAAAAGAAGGACAGGGTTCATACCATATAAAGAATATTCTAATTATTTCGAAGAGCTCAAGCAGGTTTTGTAATGTGATAAGGCACACCAGGTTCAGGAGGACTGTGCTGATATATCTTTGCAAATGATTTTTCTAAACAAAAACATCATTGACATAAACAGAAGTTTTAGGTGCAACCTTATTAATACACAAAATGCAATAAAACTGGAAGTTGAAGGACTGGATACTGGAAAGAATTTATTTGTGGTTTTCTATATTTTGCATGGTATATGCACTCTAAAATGTGGCAGGAAAACTCTGTGTTACAATATTCCAGGCTCAACTTCCCATGATGAGTGGCCTAGTTATTATCAGTGTCCTCTCCAAGGGGGACTATGTGATTTGGAAGTGTCACTCATATGAATCATGAAATCCTCATCTGAGTGATACTGAAGGCATCTTTTTGCTAAATTTCATGTGATGTGATAAAACAGCTTAATAGATCCACTGCTTTTTTTACTGTTTTAGTCTATAATATCTTATTTAAATATCAAAGACCATGTTAACTGAGATTGGTATGAAGCACAGGATGATCCATTGCACAAAACACTAATTGAGTAAAACATAAGAGACATGCTCTAGGCGTAGATAGATAGGAATCTTTTGAGAGATAGTAAACTGTTGAAAATGAAGCATGAACTATGTGACTGCTTAATTTTTATTAAATTTTAAGCTGCTTCAGATGAATTATAAAACTGCAATTCACACATATGTAACATATATATTAAAAAGAGATGATAGAAGAAGTTGAAAATACATTAATTCAGCTTGACAAGGAAATATAGGAGTTTCTTACTAGATTTTATTTAATGGTGGATCATTCCTCAATTTTAGCATTCCTTTCAACCTCTACAAGCCTGCCAAATTCAAACAGCTAGGACAAAACTAATCTTGGGTTATTTGTGGCTTGCTGTTTTCCTTTGAAGTCATGGATGGATAAATTATAGTTACAATATCCTATCAACTGAGGTATTGCTCTCACAAAAATTTCCATTGGATATTTTTGGTATCTCACAATGTCTTGGAGATTATTTACTGTTGAGTATTAAACAATATTTTGTGACAAGAAACAGCTAGTTCAAAATAGTTTGCTGCATTAATACATAGTATTGATTTTGTTTAACGAGGAACTTACAAAATGTCAAGTGCCATTTGGTATATTGCTTTGATACATGAGCATATTGGCATTTTAAAATTCCACCTAAATTAAATCATATACTTTGTCTTAAACAAGAAATAAGAAATGGATATAACTCACATTCAACATTACAGGTCAACATCAAACTGTAAAACAAGCAGCTCTGTCTCTTAGAGATTACTCTGTTCATAGAATCAACAAAAGCAAAAGGCCTAAGTTAAACCACTGGAACTGTGAAAGCATTTTACTAAACCCTCTTATCATGCTTCTTACTTTTCTTGAGAAGATAATGCTCTTTCCTTTTCTTGCGCTAACAAGACAACTATTCTGCCTGACATATAGATACAGAAAAAGTACAAATACAAACCAATAATTTCTAAAAGCTGTATTTTTGCAACACCTTTCCAGCTCAGAGTCTATTGCAACTGTCCTCCATGTATTCGTCAGAAAATGCATAGTTTCCCAGTTCAGGAATTTATGCTTATCTATTTTTGTGAAACATATTTCTTGTATTTTTCCCCTCATGTTTTCGTTTGTTAGTGTATCTCACCAAACATATGTATGTAATGGAATCTTGTTACATGGCTTGCACCATGACTTTGCATAGTTTCCTTTTAATATTCCGTTCCAGGCATATGTACTTAAAAGAAAAAAACAATAACCCTAAAATTTCTGGTAAGAACTTCTGGATCCGCTCTTTTTATTGTTAGTTGTTTCATTTTTCAACTGGTCTACAACTATGGAAGCACAGGAATTTGCCTTAGGAGGTGCGTTATGTGCTGCTGCAACGAAAAAAGTCCTGCATGAAGGGTCAGACATTTTGCTTTCCTGCAGTAGTTTCAAGTTTGAGGGCAATGTTTTGGTCAAGGATGTTCAGGCTACAAGAGAACAGAGACACAGAACTGATATGGTGACTCTAGAGTTAAAAACAAGGAAGTTCAGCTCTAGGCAAGTTGAATTGTTTTAGGATATTTTGTTCATGAAAGAATAACCACAAACACTTAGCAATTTCTGAGTCATCAAACGCCATTACCTGGGAATCCTTTTGGAGCTATCCACAAACACTTAGCAATTTCTGAGTCATCAAATGCCATTACCTGGGAATCGTTTTGGAGCTATAATTATGCGCCAGAAGGGACTGTGGAGATGATGATCATCTTTCCTTGTAGCGGGGTAAGATAAGACAGACATTTGCATGCTTCTTTTCTGTTTGAGTCATGAGCCACTGCTACTCTGAGGAAAATAATGTCACACTTCCCAGGAGAATATCCGAATCCTTGGGTTATGCATATGGGTTACACTGCCATGTTAGCTCTGCCATTCTCCTGACTGGCACAGCTGTCAAATCTCATGCAGCTAAATGAGTTTAAAGCCATTTCTTCCACCTTCCAAGTGATTTCCTTCTTCACTGGTAGGTTATTGGGGTCATCCTTTGTCAGGGTAAGGTAGATTAGCGTGGCGGTGGTCAGAGGAGGCAGAGACAACTCAGGTTGCAGTGTGATCAGAAGGCTCACTGAAGACAGAAGACTTTATTTTTAGTAACAGCTTCACTTTTATCCACTGCTGTATATCACATGCCAGCACACTATTGGTCAGTAGTTTACCTAACATACATGGAAAGATTCTACTGGTTTCGAGGCGCCTCACATTCTACAGGTGGTTCTCTGGTTAAGGATGCACTCATCAATCACCTCAGACCTTAAGAGATAACACACATAAACTGTCACCCCCACAGTAGGTTACTTTGTAAAACAGACCACTGACTTCTATTTTAATTCTTCCTGGTTAAAATGCTAAAAAAGTAAAGAAAAATGTTCTTTCTTTTGATTTAAGAAAAGAAAAAGAACTCAAGATTGTGGTGTGAAAGTAGACTTACAGGTACCATTAGTAAGAAAAAAGTGCAGAAGTTTGTATTCATTTTTTTTTTTAAGGGGAGGATGTTTGAGCATCACTTGGTTATTCATATAACCTGAGTTACTAATTGACAAGCCAGCCTTATTCCAGGTTTAATCACCTTTATGGTAGATAGTCTGTTTCAGTGACAGGCATTAACAAGAGATCTCTTTGCTGTTAGTGATGCTTGTAATCATTCCCACTATGCTCCACATACCTGGCAATGACTCCAACTTTCTTTATTTGTCTCTATCTACAACATTCTTCCTCTCCTGCTTATAATAGCCTTCATTGCCTGCTTTGAAAAGATTCTGTTAGTAGAATACATTGTTTTCTGCATCTGGGAATTTTAGTTTCAGATTTTTAGAAGCAGTTGCAAATCTCTTTTGGGATAACATGACTATCTTAAATAATAATTACATCATCTTTCTTCCCATTCAGGGATGGATTTTCATGAAAGCATTGATAGTGTAAAAGATGATTCAGGAATAAACATTTTCTGTGACTATTTTTCCTATGTCTTGCTATATTTAACTAGTTTTTGAATTTGGCTGACCTGAACACTATTGTTTGTAAAATAAAATAGTGTTTACATTCATGAGAACTTCATAATGTTTACTGGTAGTTCATTCTCTGATGCCTTCCAGGAGCTTAGTGGGCTCCGGTTTCTTTGTTCTGCCAAAATCCAACACAGAAATAGCCTCATACTTGGAACACCTATGGCATCAAATCCAAATAGACGAAGAAAATGTGGGAAAATGCTAAAATGGACCTCCAAGAGGGACGGCAACAGCAAACAGCCCAGACTATACCAACTACATATGTGAGACTTTGCTTGTGGGCATTTGAAAGTTATGCATTTTACTGTATGAGTTCTAGTTCAAAAGGTTTTATTGTCACCTCCCCACGGTGTATTTCCCTGGAGGCTTTGTCCTTGATGAGTCATTCACGCACCTAGGCATGGGGGCAGTCTCCCGGCTCGGAGCTGTGTCCCCCGGCGGGTGCTCCCCTGCCATGCTGCAAACACAGCTGCCCGAGCCAAAGTGGCCCCATTTCGAGATTGCCTTTGCCTTGAGTTGCCAATGCAGGCGCCGGTGCTGCGCCCGCCCGTCCTATGCGTTTCCACCTCTGTCCTAACTCCATGAGTTATCTCACCTGTCTATCCCCAGTCCCTTGGTTCCTATTGGGTTTGATCCTTCTGTTTCCACTCTTGGCTAGCCGAGTACCCAAGTCACTCCTTTTTGTTTCTCTGAGCCCTAACGCAATCCTATCCTGGTTTCAGCACCTTCACCTCAGAACCCTATGAAAGCCTCATGATTGCACAATAAAATGTTTTCGCCATGAGTCTCTCTGAATGAACAAACCTCTCTCTCTCTCCCCAGCTCGGAGGGACCTGTGGGAATCATCTCCTGCCCCTCAATGCTGTGTAAAGAATCATGCCTGCAATATGTTGTCTCAGTTTGAGGGGAAAAACTAAAGTGTTTACTCACAAGCGGAGGAGTGTGTTTTCTCCACAATAATCATCCTACTCTTTATCAAATTTAAAAAAAGGAACTTTAATCAGAAAATGGATACGAGAAGGATAACTGTTCTTAACTGACATATATATATATGTATATATATATACATATATGTAGGTATAGATATAACTGTAAACAGACCAGAGCAAACTGCTTCCCCAACACCACAAGAAAAAAACAAGAACAACTAAAACTAGCAGGTTTCCTCCTGGAGAGAAGTTATACTTATAGGCAGTGTCTGTGTTACAGCCCGACTGGCTGCAGGGTGAGCTTCCAGTCCCTCTTCAGCAAGACAGACGAATGGCGAGCACCCAGATGAATTCTGTCTCTCCCTCTGTGTCTTTTGTCTCAAACGAAGAAGGAAAAGTGGAAGCAGAGAACCGCCGTGTGTCCTGGAAAGCAGCTGCAACTTTTCCCTCCCAGGTTGTTGCCCCAGCTGGGGCAGGCAGGCCGTGACGCTGCAAGTGGCGGTGAGACTGGAGCAGAGACAGGGACCCCAAATACAGAAACCAGGAGAACAGCCGTGGCAAGGAGAAAAGAACCAGCTCACCAGGAAGCAGCAGCCAGGGGCAAAAGAAAACGGCTTCTCCCCTACTGCTGCACACACACACACCCCACTCCTGTGTTCAGCCAAGCTAAAAAGTGGAAAATGTCCCCCAAAACCAAAAGAGACAGCCTGCCCCCGACTCAACCGATCAAGAAGAAGATGGTAGCAGTTAACTACTTCTTTTTGTTAACTAATGGCATGGGCAGTTAGTGGCAGGGGAGAGAACTTACATAATAATTCTGAACTACAACATATGTGAAACCAGATTTTTTGTATTTGTTTAAAAAAAAAGTAAAAATTAACTTGGTTTAGGCCTTTATTAATCCTTTATGTTGTCAACTCTCGTTCCTCTTTGAGGGGTAAAAAGTGGGAGTTGAACAAGCTTCTCCTACCTTCTTTGCTCTGATTCATGGTGCTGGAGCCTTCCTACAATGAAGTGGCATCCTTTAAAGTTAATCATCACAATAATGCTTTATGGGTTGTCTACATCAAGCCTTCTTATTCTTTAATTTTTTACTTTTATATTTCCTCAATTTTTCTCTCACCTACTAGTTAAAGCAAATATAAATGACAGTCTCTTCCATACACAGCATTTCATTGTCTACAGAAAAGCATCTCTGAGTTGTGTAGGACTGCAAGATGAGGTCACATTTCAGGGTATGGGAGTACATCTGCCCTTCAGTGAAAAGGCACATCTGCAGAAGTGGTCTGTTGTGGGGTGATGGCCCTGATAAGCCTGAATGGGTTGAGGGAAACGCCTCTGGCCCTGGAGGGATGCTCCAAGCAGAGGACAAAGGGTTTCAAACTGATAAGATTAACATAGGATGGAGTGTTGTTAAATAATGACGCGGCCCCACTTTGTGATATCTTCTATGACTACTCAACGGGCCACCCCCCGTCAGGTATCTGTATCACCCCCCAGAACTCTGACTATAGTCACACAAAACCACCTGAAGGGAAAAAAGTATAAAAAGAAATGCAGTTTTAACTGAAGGAGAGTGGGGAAAATGCCAAGTCTCTGTTGAGGTAGCTGCTGGCAGTTTGTCCTGCCTCCTCCTACTTCATGGAACAATGTAGGGGTAAGGAGACCATGTGCTTTCTATTTTTCTATACTTTACTTTCTTACAAAGCTTATTCCTTTATAGATTCTGTCTTACATCTTATGCTAACAGCTACTTTGATTCTTACTTTATAAGCACCTCCTTTACTAACTGTGTTTTGCTACCTTAATACTAATAACAGTAACTTGCTTTACACTTTGATACTTTATATTAGTTATTGCTTTCTTTTGCAATGTGCACTTTCTTTTTCAACATGTGTGTTGATAAGAACAAGCTCTGTTCTTTCCTTTTACTTTGTGTTACCGAGAGAGTGGTGTGCAAGATATTTTATTGTCCTATGTTATTGAAAGAGTGTCTAGATAAGTGTTTTAGGTGGCTGTGTTTCTGGTTAGTAGTTCTTTGTTGCTAGTTTCTCTCTGTCGTGAGAGTGGGACACACTGCTGTATTGTAACTTGAGTTTGGTGTGTTTGTCTCTGTAAAATGTGGTTTGTGCTGGTTTATTTTTGGGGTCTTTTATTATCAATTAAATACAATCTTGCAGCTAAACCGGCAAAGCAGAACCCACAATAACTGTCACACACTTGTATTAATAAATGTTATTTTGGGAGCTGTTGTGGGGAAAGCTCTTTTCTATCTATTAAGTGTGGCTTCAAAGCAGAGGTTAGAAATCCTTCCAGCCTGTGTTCTGTCCAGCAGTTTGGCAGGCAGTGCTGGGTTCATAAGGCTCTAATTTTCTGGAAGCGCTTGCTTAGCTGATAAGTTCTCCCCGGCTTAAGTGTTGGCTTCATATCAGAGGTCAGACACCCTTCCAACCTGTGTGCTGTCCATAGTTGACAGGCAGTGTTGGGAACATAAGGATCTGATTGTCTGGAAGTGCTTATTGCTAATAATTTCTTATTAATACAGTTAAGACTAGAAATCTTTGTATTTCTGTCTCCCTCCTCCCTTTCACATGACATCTATTTAAAGGTAGAAAGGCATTTCTGTAAGTGGTATAAAGATTCTGTTCGAATTATTAAATGTGCACTGTGGGTTCACTGACATAGCTGAGGTAGAGCAGATCTATATGTTTGTGTCTAAACTGCCATTTATGAAAATGAAATGAAAACACTGAGTGCATGAAAAGTCTAACACTGGGAAATAGGATTTCTGGATATGGGCTAAGTCAAAATTTGTAAAATTTTTGAAAAAAGTTTTAGTTTTCAGATGAAAAATCATAAAAATGTAGACTTAAAATGCTTTTGCAGTATTTCTGCAAATGCTGTATCCCTATTATCTCTCTGGCGAAGGTTCACCATCACACCTAGTGATACATGTGACCAAAACATTAACTGGGCTAGGAACAAGATACACATTACAAGTGATATTAGCAAATCAAAATTATGATCTTAGGAAGCAGAAAGAATCACGCAGTCAACAATTTTTGCATTATCAAATTAAATTATACGTATCTTTCACTTGTGGCACTTAAATATTTTAGAATTTTACACTTATTCATCAAACCCCCAGTATTTTCTATGTGTGACAGTTATTTTTCAAGAGTAGCAGTTTTTTAAGATGCAAAAGCAAGTTTTAATTGGAAAATTGAAATGGCTCATATGCTGGTAAAATTACTTCTAGGTTAATTGGAAACTGTTTGTTCTGTAACAACATTCAAGCAATAGAAAATCAGAGGACTTGAGATGGATTTTCATACTAATTCTTGGTAATCACAGATTATACTCATTCCATTGATAGTTTAGTAGAAGTCTTAATTGAATAGCTTAGAGTTTTAAGCATGAAAGCTTTGTATACAAACCTGACATTTTGTAGTGTTTTAATTACTTTGATATAAACATGAAAATTCAAATGGATAAGTGAAAGATCATAGTTAGAAATTGAGGGCTTCAACATTTGGAAGAAATACAGCTAAGTGGTTATTCAAATATTTGCATATGTAACAGATGTGGTTGAAAAAAGGGAAAAGTAACGTGCTTGAATCTTTCAGTACTTAGATGGAACACACACTGTCTTGTTTTTGTAAACCTTGTTTTCACACCAAGATTCTTCATAGAATCATAAAACATCCTGAGTTGGAAAGGACCCATAACTATCACTGAAGTCTTCAATCCTTCTAGATTTTCATTTGAAATGTAGATGCAAAAACTATAAACTTGAAAGAGAAAAATTATTGAAATCTATTCTCCAAGGTGCATAGTCTCGCAATGAATTAAGTTTCTTTAGCATAAAAACAGGGATATACATTTTTATTTTGTCCTGGGACAATAATTTCTGACAGGTTGCATTAGTGATTAATGATGTGCATTTCATTTTGTTGATTGTCATAACCTTTTTTAAAAAACAGTCAGCTGGTAACAAAATCTAGTAAAGTGTTGACAAAAGCCAAAGGAGACAAAAAATCTTATATATGTTTAAACAATACCGCATAATAGGGATAATAGGGATCCATGAGCTGCTCCTATTTTGGTTTAAAAACTCTCTTTTACATGCTCCAACCTCTACATTGAGCATCTATGTATGACCAATGTTATACTGACCATCATTTCTCATTATTTTTGGGCACAGAGCTTATAAGCTTCTATGACCACTATTCTACCATGGTATTTTCAGTTAAAAGAGAAGTCAGTTTTGATGACACAATTGTATGGATTTAGTATAGGGGTTTTTTTGAAATTGCTTTTTGGGAAATGTGCTGGATACTTAGACTCTGGCATATATGAGTATGCTCCTATCTACTGCATGCTTTAAAATCCACTGATTATCATAGCAATATGGGAACAAAATCGTGTCACATCAGAAAAAGAAAGGAAAAGAAAAAAGATAAGCAGGAGAAATCTTGGTACTTATGTTCAGATATAGACCTAGGGTGAGCTCTGAACACACTATCAGCACCCGGAGCATGTTTCTGGGCCTGGCTGTTCTTTTCCAGTCCTCTGGGACTCCCACCATCCTGCCTATGTCTCAGCTCCCCAAGACTGTCCTGCTCCAGTCATGACACAACAGGACCCTCCTCAACTCTTCCATGGACCTGCCCTGCACCTCCCTGGGTCCCACTGAGCTGAGCCCATGCCCCAGGCTGGCTTTGGCCCATCCTCAGGGATGAAATTTGTTGTTAACTCAACATTTATGTTGCTTTGTCACATCTTTCTTTGCATGGCTGTGATTGAGATTTTTTTAAAGGGAATTTTCAATTCTAAGGCATAAAAATGCTCTGCTGGAATTTGCTCCCTCAGCAAAACAATGGGAAGAAGTTTTAGTCATCCTACTAATCTTGAGCACCTATCACAATCAGACATAACCTTAGATTTTCTTACAGCACTGATTATGACTCTAGCAGCTCTTAAATTTAATTTGGAGCGCTTACAAGTTTGTAAAAATATATAGGACTGTGGATGACCTGCTACCTCTACCCTTAGCTTGCTGTTTACATCCTTTCTGGGCACAGGGCATGTAGGTCACTCTCTGTGTGTCTCCAGCTGAGAATCATTATACATAAAAGGCTGCAAATCATAAAAATATTTATGAGGGCTATTTGTTTCAGTTTTCTCACTGTTCTATTGCATTACAAATCATATTGTAGAAAAAGCAAATATTTTGAAATGTAACTAACATTTTAAAGATAATAGATTTCAAAGATGAGCTATTGCAGCATTGGTGGTATTGAGACTTTTACATTCTGTGAAGTTACCCTGATTATTATTCCATTATTATGCCTGGGTACTGTACAAGTCAGTATATCTTTCAAATGCTGCTTAATGCACTCAGAGCTTTCCATCTCTCTTCAGACACAAAGCAAGCAGCTTGTACTTCAAAATGAAAGGGCTGTGGTCACATGTGCTACATGACATGCCTACTGATGATTCCTACCACAAAGTTTCAGAGATTACTACCCAGTTAGAGATTGAGTCTCTCCCAATGGATACTGCAGGATGATAAAGAAGTAATTGCTATTCCTACCTCTTCCTTTTAACTTCTGTTTCCACACAAAATTTAACAATAATCATATGTCAAATGGGGGATTTATAGCAAGAGCCCACACGTTGCTCCAATAGGGATCATTGGGGCAGAGATGCAATGAGTGTCCAACCTGCGAGCTGTGACTGGCTCAATGCTTGCTGCTGAGACAAGGTCTTAGCATCAGTTTAAGTTGGAAGCAAGCATGTAAACCTTTTTCCAAATATCTTACGGGATTAGCCTGAGCTGTAGTGTGGTATCTGTCCTCTCCCTCAAACATATGGATTAAGTGAGTTTAGTCATGGTATTTGTGGGAATTTTATCATGATGCTTCTCAAGCTTCTTAGTCATATTAGTGAAAGACAAATGACTTGACCCTGGAGCCTATTTGTTCTATTCTTTCTGCCTTAAATTCCTGGCTCCCTCTTCCTGTACTTTTGTGGGAATGGGAACCACAAATTCCAGTCAGTTTCACATTATGGCTATGGGTTTCTGTTTCTCTTGTACTAACTCTGTTTATGTGACACATCCAACTGGTTGGTTGGTTGGTTGTCCCTGAAGACCTTCTAAATTGGATAAAGTAACTTAAAACATTTTTTTTAAAGAAAAACAGCATTTGATTTCCAAGACAGTAGCTAGGAAAAGAGGTTAACATTGCAAAACCTGTAGCTCATCAACACAACCCCCAAACTCTTTCTTACTGTAGTCTCTCTGCCTATACCTACATTATTCTCCCATCTGAGGTGGAGGAACTGGCCTTTTTGATCTGATTCCATGCTTTCCGTGACTATATCATAAAGTCCATAAAAAGCTGGAGCCAGCAAGTGTTCCCTGGCATGAAATGGTGCTCAGACATCGACTTTTGCGATATAAAGCAGTTCCTGGTTTTACTTTAGCGCAGAACAACTGATAATTTCACTCTGATTTTAGGGATTGGTAGAGTTTAACAGCATGGATGCGGTTCTTTCAGTGCCAGACAGCCCTATAGCAGTAAATGGTCTCAGGCAATTTTAATTTTATAGTATAGAAATAACTTTCAGGCCAAAATGTTTGCATCTCTGCCAGCTTTCTGATAAGCACCAGTTACCGCTCATTCTAAGATGGTTATTTTAGACTATTAGAATAAAGTTGTACAGACTTTTTGCTTTTAAAATTTATTATCAGCCCCAAATTATTTTTTTTCTTGACCTTCAATAAATAAAAAAATAATTCAAGTGTTAGACAAAAATAGGATCACAAAATAAAGGAACGCATTGAGGTAACATATAAGCAACTCTATTTCTCAAAAGTAATTGTAGAGATTTTTCTGTAAAAATTCTTGATTGAGCTTGATGAAAATAATGACCTTTTTTTGGTCATTTGCTTTGAACAGTTTTGCATATTTGCTGAAATGCTAGTGAATATCTTGCTCAACATAGCACCCTCTCCTCCTCCTTTACTATAATTTTAACCAAAAGAAAATGCCATATTGTCCAGCTTTATTTAGAAATTTCTGTAATCCCACATTTAAACCATTTTTATATGGGCAATAACCATTGTTCACTTAACTGTATTTTCTGCCTTTTTTTTTTTTTAAATTCCACACAACAGCTTGATTTAACTTACAGAAAGCTAGCAGGTTAATATCACACAGATAACCTGATGGGGATATGATAGTGGTAAAAAATAGACTCTCATTTTCAGTAGAAGACATTAGAGATTACTTGACTTGATGGCTTCCTCTCTATTGCCAACATCACTTTCCAAAACCTGTCTATTCGTGAATTTTTTTTTTATATGCAAGAACTTTCTAGATACCAATTTCAACTATTCAACAGCAGCAAAATTAGATGAGAAAGCCCCAAGCCAGGCTTGCAAGTTTTTGTATGGACAATAATTACAGAGAAATTAGGTAACTTTTACAAAGTCAGTTAACCCTGTTTTCTTTTACTTCTTGCCAAATGTGCAAAATGACAAGGTCCTGATAGTGGAAAATCTCCATCAATGAATACACAATCAAGCCTGACTCGGCTAAAACAAGTCACAACAAATAAAGTATGCTCTAAAATGTAATTTGTAGCTGTTAGACCTTCTGAGCTCTGCTGAGAGGTCACACTTCATAGTTCTTATTTTTGTTTTCAAGGCAGGAGATCGGTGCAACACTTTCAATATCAGTTTTTAGATAGGAAAGAAGATATTTCTCCAGGAAATTAATGCTTCTAAAAGCAGAAGAAATCGCAAGAAATAAATTGGAACAAAATTTTCTTTTGCCCTGGCCATCATAATGATGATTCCCATTTAAGAATATTCTTTGACCCCAGTGACAAATGGGTTGAAATACTTAGATAAATTAAACATGCTTACGTACTTTGCTCCGTGGGAGCTGATTATATCAAAATAAGTAGCAATATATTGAGTGTCATGTTGTTCTGACAGTAATTAATACCTTAATGAAGTAAACCTGCTATTTACGAGCAGGAACCACTCTTATGTTCTGACTCAGAATGTCTTCTTCGGGTATAGACATAGCAGAAGTGATCAATAGTAATTTGAACCAAATGTATAGGACTTACCAAGTTGCATCAAGAGAAAATATGCAGGAAATCCTATACACACCTATGAAATGCTGGGGGCACGTGGCTGCAGTGGAAACTACTGTTAAGACTTCTTTACTTCTTTAGGTGTATATTTTGCAATAAAAACTAATGCTTTCACCTCAGTGCTGTCACACAAACAGAAGCCTCAGGCACCTTTATCTTCACTGAAAGCCAAGTTGATCCTTATTAGAGGTTGAGAGTTGTGTCAGTACCTGCTCCTTATTCCTCTTTCAGTAAATATGTATGCATACAATGGTGCCCTGTATTCATGCTACTGACAGCAGTTATCATTCCTCTTTGCTAGAAATAATACAACATGACAAAGTGTGTTTGATAACACCCGTGGGAAAGTTTTTACTGGCTTTGTGGAAAGTCCAGGTTCTATTCCTTGTTCATGCATCTATTTGGAGAAAAGATTTATCCCCGGCAGAACCTTCATCTTGTTCTGTATGCCTGATAATTTCTTGCAGCAGTTTTGGTGTCAGGGGGAATTTTGTGAATGTTTAAGGGCACAAAACTAAGGCAATTTTGCCATATCCTGGGTCTGGACCTATCAGGAGTTTAGCTAAAGACAAGCCACATTTGTCACCCAGAAAAGCCTCAGCCATGGGATATTGGAAGCTGAGACAGGACACTTATATTCTTTCCCTAAGCATCTGATATCAGTTCCTTTGGAGAGAGTGCTCTGTCTCCTGTGGCTCCTTCAAAACCGTTTGAGTATTTATTGGTTTATGTCTTCACAGGGGGTTGCAGTGGGGTTTTTTTGGTCGTTTGTTGTTTTTGTGTGTGTGTGTGTGTCTGCTTGTGTTTGGTTTTTTTTTAAAACTACCTTTTTTATTCTGCCCCTACAGTTCTGAGAACCAAATAAGACTTTTATTACTGCCTAACTTGAAATCCCTAGTCTGATTTTATAGTGTTATAATTGTTACAACAATGGTAACCATTTTGAAATAGTTGCTTATGAAATGGAATATTCCATGGCACAAATCCACAAAAACTTCAGTTCTCACTGTACCATAAATTTCGATCCCTACAGTAATTGTCTGCAAATACATAAGATTATACATATTTTATGGTGCCTTTTCCAAACAAAAAATAAAATCGTTATTTAAATGGTATGCATACAGTGTGCTTGTAGTTATTTCCACTGCTTAATTATGTCAATAGTATTAAGTAGGATTTAGATTAAATCAAGAGCAAATTTTCTTCCTGAGCAGTTTGACAATACACTGCATGTATTTTCTGTTGTACACGGTTTTTACATAGCAAAGAATAACAACTAAATGATAATATTTTGATCTTTTATACAGAAAATTGACATTCAATGAAATCAAAGCATTTCAATATTTTATGTACTCTAAATTCTCCACAGCTGAGGTAGAAGACAAATTCTAAAAACCTGTGTTCTTAAGAACAAGAAGTACAAATGTGACTGATAAATTGTGAACGTCAATGAAAATATTTCAAATAATTACTGTAGTTCTTAGGTCCAAATCTAAACACTAACTCAAAAATTCTGTTTAGTTTCTGGATACCTACAAACCCAAACTAAACCAAGAATCAGCTATATGAAATAAGAAACTTTGAAAACTGGATCGCTGAGGACAGAGATGAATATCAACTGTTAGTTATCTTTGGTTTTGGTCAAATAATTGAAATAAAGTGGGTAGAGTCACAGTTGTTTGCTTGCTTATTAACTCATTTCTTTAACTACAAATAGAGTTTTCAGTTTTAAATCTTTAGGAAGTTTCTATTTTTAAAGCTAAGAGGTAAATATCCTTTTACTCATGAAGTCTATAAATGGTTAAGTAAGAGAAATGAAGTCTAAAACAAAGATTGACCAGAAAGTTTCAGTCTAGCTGCTTTTCAATGAAAAATCCAATTTTCTTGAAATGAAATGTTTCAAAGAATATATTGACTTTGATTATACTTCCTTTATCAATAGTACTTAGTCAATAGTTCTGATGTGTTTAATCAATAGTCTCAACTTTCTTCTTTTTTCTATTGCAAAACATTATTCTCATTCTGATTTGGTTTTATTTTGGGGGTTAATGCTAATGTAATTTTATATTTATGGATAGTGTATTTATAGGGTATAAATTGAATTTTTGTATGTCTTCAGAAGAAAACTATTAAGCTTTTGAATGCTTAAAAAATATCAGGGAATGCTCACCTGTGATCTAGTTGCTTCTGATCTAAATATTATTGATAAACCAAGAAAGTAAAACATCAAAGTCACAGCATTTTTTGTAGAGTGAGAAATTTTTCCTAGTTGAAAGTGGAAAAATAACAGGAATATTGGAAGGCAAGAGGGACTGGTAGGAGCCTGTAGGTTGATTTATTTCTCTATCTCCACCTGTGTAAACATTAGAATTAGGATCCTTCTACTTTTCTTCTGGATTTTCTGGACTGGAGCCGGAGGCTTCTTACAGGAGGTCACAATTCCAGTGAAGAATGAAGTAAGAGGATACTAAAACATTGGAAATTTGTGATAAATTTTCTTTTTTCAGACTGAAGTATGAAGCCAGGACATGACTACTGTTCAGATTTGAAGCAAATATTTTTTGAGGAAATAACAAATACAATAAATACCAAGGCACTTTAACTGTTGTAAAAAATACTCTGAGTAGTATGTTTGTCTAAAGTATGGAAGAAGGAAATGCTCTTTTCTCATTCTGTAGGTTTCTAGAGCACAACATTTAATTTTTTTTCTTTCTTCTACTGTGTCATTAGTCAGGAAATCCTTTGTCAAAGGCAGATACAGGAATACTTGCGATTCCAAACTTGCATTTAAATCTGAGCATTCTGGTAAAAATCAGCAAAATAGTATCAGTTCCAGTGAAGTGTAAAAGCTGTTTCTGTTCAGCTCCGCTGTTATGTAGTTTGATCACAGTAGCCATTAGCTGTGATAGGCAACAGCAACCAATCTCTAGTGTCACTGCTTTACTGGTTTCATCCTGTTTTAAACATATCTGTAATGGTTACACTTAATTCCAAAGTGTGTGCCTTTAAGGTACACATTGTTCCAAACAAGCAGCTGTTAAGAACTTGTCTTCAGTTGCTTTAGAGTAATTTTAAAGCATTGATCTTATTTTCTTTAGTTCAGGGTTCTTTGTTCAGCATGAGAAAAATCAAGAAAATCTCTACATCTTTCTTTATCTTA
>VWZD01005617.1:27823-74781 GCA_013396695.1 Sakesphorus luctuosus
TGTCAGATCTCCTCCTCTTCAGAGAAATGGACATATCTTCTGTATTTATCAACATGGTCTGATTAGTCATGATAAATCCACCCTGTTCACTGCTACACCTGCTACTTTCTCCTTGGTGGTCTTTTATTTCTGTTTATTTTACTTCTGTCAAATGACTGAAATAATTTAGGTACAAAATTTTTATGTCTTCAGTCTTCATGTGGCACTCCTGGAAGTTCAGAACTCCATAAACAAGGAATTAACCACCATTAGCTTGGCTTTGGAGGTTTTTCTTCATTGCATCCAACAGACTGTCTTGTTGATCCCCTTCTTTCTGTACTTTGACTTATATATGTCTATATATTTATTTGTATTTAGATTTTTCCTTTGTTTCTCAAAGTAGAACAGAAGAAGAATCTCTTGATTCTTTCTGATGCTAGTCATAATTTTGAGATTCTGTATTTTGTTAGTTGAGTAGCAAAAATTAAAATTCTTTGGAGCGTCTAACAGCAAGATGTGGACATACTGTTTTGCTTTACCTGAAAAAAAGGAAATATTTATGTGCAACATGAATTCTTCAAACAAGGATTATTTTTTCATACATAAATTTATTTTGATTGGAAAGACCAATCATCTGTATACACATGTTTACTGAAAGAAAAGATCTCTCCCTAAGTAAGCAACAGTAAAAACATTTGCTTTTGTAAAGAAGCACTGGAGTATAAAGTCTATGTCCCTTAATACATGCAGTAGTGCACGTTTAGTAACCTTGAAAAGTGAGTATATTCTGCTTGAGTTCCTGCTAATGTATTAAGATGCTTGCAGCAATTAGAAACACAGACGTGTTTGTTGTACAAATAGCAAGGTCTTGTGTAAATTCATTTTGCAATGTGTTGCTATCTTTCATTAATATGCACGTAGTAAAAAAGATTTCTAGGTAGGAATTCTGTCTGTACAGAGATGGCACAGCGTCATTTTATTTGTACCACTTTATGTTATTACTTTTTGAAAAATATTCTTCTAGTAAATGGGGAGATTGGCTTAGTCGTCAGACTTCTTCAGTTGCTTCAGGAAGTGAAAGAGCTGTCCTTGGGGAGTGTCATTGCTTCAAAAGGAGAGCAAAATATAAATAAAACTGATATGTGAAGTAACTCAAGCTTTCAAAGAAAAAAAGAAGTCTTCCACTTGTGAGACGGAGCCATCATTTTATAATTCTGCACATTGTGTCATCATTTCCTATAATATACCATAATGACCAGCTGGCATGCTGATATAATGAAATGTTGACTCTGCTGAATATTTAAAGAGAGTTATTCTTGTTATGAGTTATGAAGGCTATTTGTTCATTTGGAAGCTCTTCCTATTGAAATGAAGTTGCAAATTGTTGTTACTTTTTTTCATCCTGGTTTAGGATGAAGGAATGAAATATATTGTAATAGAACTTTGTTGTTAGACCAGAAACCCACTGAGATAGTCAAAGTTAATTGAATCAGATCTTGAATTTCCTAAATAAGACAGCTGTGATTGGTTCACTTTATGGTATGAAATATAAATCTTGTCTACACTAACCACGTGATTGTTTTCTAACAAGAAGCCAAATACATTAGAGAAATTGAGTACTGGTATTTTTCTCCCACCCCCCAAAATACCCTAAAGTGTTTCTTATGTAGCTAAACTGTAAATTGTAAAAATCACCGTTAATGTCTAACATTCATTATATGATAACTTATTCACTTAAGACAGGGAATAACCCAGCTCATGGTTTATTTTACGTTTGAAGTTGGAGAGAGCTTCTTTCTTTCTATTATTTTACATTATGAAGGTCACAAAAACTCTATTTCAAAGCTTTTAATTTTTAAATCCTGATTCACTTATTTAGTTATTCATGTGAAATTATGGATTTACCCATATTAATGAAATTTTAAAAATGCTTCAGGCTTTGTTGGCATGTATTACATAAATTAGTATTTACTATCAAAAATGTAAACTGGTTGAAGTTCCTGGGAAAAAAAGCACTGCTGGGGTTTTGTTTAGTTTTTTACTAAAATATATGCTGGTTCAATGAGTGCGGCCTCACTAATAATTTCAGACATCACATCTAAGGCAATACTACAGCTTTTCAGAATATACAATAAAACACAAACAAACATACAAATCATGCCACTGTCACAGAATAATTGACTATGCTTCATTTGTTCTTACTTTCATATTTTCTGAACACGTCAAGGCTACTTACATGTAAATTCCTCAGACTTATTTTTGGTAAAGTTAGAAAATGGAGCTGAATTTCTCTAGTGATTATTGCTGTCATCTCTTTGGGGTTAAAATAAGACTGGTGTCCAGCAGAGTAAGTATTTTTTCCTGTGCTCTGGACCATCTGATATTTGACAATTAATTGTTTTATTCCTGTGCAGAAAGAGTAGCAACCAAGAGAAAAGAAAGCAAAAGGTGGAAGCAGGTGGATGCAGGGATAAAATTAGTAGCGAAGCTGGGATGAAGAGATAGGAAATGGGAGAATTTTTGGGAGGAGCTGATGGGAAACTAGGTCAATTAACTATTTTGGGGCTTGAAGAGCCAAGGATGGGGCCTGGATAGGTCTGGTGGACTGGATGAACAAGAACATGATTGGAATTAGGAGAAAGGTGTCGCAAGGAAGAATAATAGGCAGTGGGTGAATGGGACCAGGTTTGACTGAGTAGTGAGCAAGGCAGAGAATTTGAACAGGGCAGTGAGTTTATGCCTGGAAACTGGGCACTGTCAGAGCTTATTGGAAGCTTGGGTCCATAAATCTTTGCAAATAGCCTAATGCTGAGCAATCTTGATGCTGAGGAGGTTTCCATCAACAACAGAAGGATGGAAGTCCAATTTTTTCCAGACTTACAATCTCTATTTGTTATGGCCCTTCTCTGCCATCCCACTTTTTGACTGGCACAGTCCCTTAACTCCAGTACAATACCATCTACTTCCTTCCTTCCCATTTTCTGGACAATGACAGTTGTATTATGACAAGTTTAGAACTGCATATGTGTAAATGGACCAGTTGCTTAAGACCTTGTGAAAAGGCTAATTTAAGGTGTGTTTTCTTTTTTTTTGTTTTGGTTTTTTTGTTTGTGTTTTTTTTTTCACATAACTGTACTGGCAAATTTGTTTGGGAAAACTGCAGATAATTAAAAGAGGTGAAAATCTTTGTGATTCTCAATTCAGTTGAACTCAAACCTTCATAAGGGCCTGGAAGGGGGACTAGACAGGTTCCTGTAGTCATTACAAAGTCTTTATTACTTGAAGAAACTATACTAAGAAACAGAAAATAGTATATAATCCTGAAATTCAAATATATTATAATCTATATTGTATTGGAATTGAATATTGCAGTAACAGCCTTAATTTTGCCTCTACATAACTTCTCCATACTTGATTTTTTTACCCTCTATGACATTCTTTGGATATTTGGCTTGGGTGTCATTTCTTTTAAATATTTGTATTTGAAACCATTGATTGTAGTCATGCCCAGACTTCTCTCCTTGCTTTTCCCATCCCCTTCTCAAGATAAAGCTCAACAAAATCCATGACTGCACCATCATAAAAGCTATATGAACATTTGACAACTATATCTTGTTCCAGACATTTAATGGACTATGTAAACGAGGTTTTGCTCAGAATCACTTAGGATGTCTTTAGCAGAATTGACAGGGAATCAGTCTCAGCATTTTAATGGATATGTTGATTTATCTCATTCCCTAAATGTTAGAAATAGATCACTACATCTATGATAATTTCATTTCTTCAACGACTCTTATCCTCAATGACTACTCCTTTAGAGACAGTAAAGTGTGAGGCCCAGTATATGGTGCACTCATGGTGTATAGAGAGGTTTAATTTGTTCACTTCAGTTCACAACCACTCTAGCATAACCAGTTCCTGCTTAAGCGGATTGTAACCCAGAAATGCACAGCAAACTGCCACTGCCGGAATGGCTGGTGGCTATAAGAATTAAGGTATGGTCTCCTGCTAACAGCATGCACCACTTCCATTAGCCTGTTAGAAAAGTATTTCATAAATATGCATACTATTCTGTAGTTGATGGAATCTTCACAAAACTACTGGTGTTTTTCATGTAGGTTGCCATAAAATTTCATTAAGTCAATAGGGATGATCTGATTTGGTTTTTCCCATCGTAAATGTGTTTTTCTTCTACTTTCTGCTTGCTATGAAAATAAGTTAATGCGTGCATATATGACTTTAAATGCCTGAAATTAGCAGAACATCATCCTTTCTCTGTGTCCGTTGCCATATTGAATGTTTGTGGCTTTCTAGATCTAAAAGCATGCGTGATGTCATTCATAAAAGCAAGGACTTAGACTCTGAAATATTTTGGATATTCCAGACTCTGCGTCCTTGGCATACAAGTTAAGATTATAAATTACGTTAAGGATAAATGCTTGCTAAACTACCAAATATTTCTACTGAAACTGAAAGAGAGTAGATTTAGATTAGATCTTAGAAAGAAATTCTTTGCTGTGAGGGTGGTGAGGCCCTGGAACAGGTTGGCCAGAGAAGCGGTGGATACTCCACTCCTGGAAGTGTTCAAGGCCAGGTTGGATGGGGCTCTGAGCAACCTGGTCTGGTGGAAGGTGTCCCTGCCTGTGGCAGGGGGCTTGGAACACGATGATCTTTAAGATCCCTTCCAACCCAAACCATTCTGTATTTCTATGACTCAAAGTCTGAAATATTTTGATATTCCAAGTTCTGTGTCCTTGGCACACAAGATTATGGATGATGTTACAAATAAAGTTTGATCGAAATGCCAAGTGTTTCTACAAAGCAAAATATGAATGTAAGATTCACAGCACTAATAGTATGTAAGTCTTAGAAGGACATTGACAAATAATTAATGAACTCTTCAATATTTGATAATGATCCTTTGCTTACTCTTCTGAAAAAGAAAGAGGTGAGTTCATCTTTCAGGCAATTATTTCAAAGCAGTGTCTTAAATATATAATTTCTTGAAAAAGCTTATAGTACCACTAAACACTTGAAGAATGTGACGTCTTATATTGTGTGTGATAAAACTTACACAGATTTCACATGTAACTTTGCAACCTGGATCCTGTAACTTGAGTCTGTACTGCCTGGTTTTCCTGCAGTGACATAGACAGAAGATGGCACTGTTCATTCATTGTTCTAAAAATGAAAAGCTATTTTCCTGCTCTTTCAAGAAAAAATAAATGTTAGCATACAGGGAAAACAGGAAAGAAAATGGAGTTGATAATATTTTTTGAGAAATAGATTCTTTCTGCTGAGTCAGGACATATGCCTGTAAAAGCTGCAGTGTTGACAAGGCTCAGACAGGAGCCCCAGAACTCACAAAGGGACTTCTGATCTTGTGAGCATCCACACACGTTTTAAAGTCTTGTTTGCAATTTAGCTTAATATGCCCAGTAAGTATTTTTTGCAAAATTAATCTTTATCTGAAAACATGTGATGATTGGAAAGGAATGAAAAGAATTAACTTAAATGGGAATTATATTAATATTATACTGAAAATGGGTAGTCATGAATATATTACTACATTCTTTAAATTAATGAAAATTACATTTAATCTACTCTGAAAGTCTATTTTGAGTAAACAGTAGGCTCTCTATAGATAAGCCAACACCATTGCATTTAAATTATCAGCTGTAACTACAGATAAACTGTGTCAGAGGTATCCTACAACACTTCTAACTAGTGCTTTCCTCGGTATGCCAGTTGTTAGTTTCAAATTAGCTCCAGCACATCCTTCACAGGTGACTGATGGTAAAAGAAAGAAGACTGTCCTTGGGAAAGTAGGAGTTTTAATTCCATTTTTCAAAGTTTTGTTCATTTTGCTTTTACTTGATTCCTTTCTTGCTCAAAATTGTAAGCCTTGAGGACTGTCCCTTTAAATATTACTCTGATTTCCTACTGAATTACTTCTCTTATCAAGCAGCTTCTCTTGGGTGACTGGAGCTGTTGATTCAAACAAGGCAAAGTAGGATTTGGCCCAGCATGAAAATAAGCTTCAGAATGTGAATAATACCAGTAAGCAGGATTTTTCTTCTGGGAAGGTTATAAATGATTTTTTTTTTTATGCAAAACCAGCAAGAACGATTCTTCAAAAGCAATGCTATAAAAATATTTGCCAAACTCTATGGGGTTATATGATTTTTTGGTTAATGTTCATGTTATTAAATATGATATCTTGTTTTGCTTTGGAAGGGTTTCAATTGTTCCTTAGAAGAACAGTGCAAACACTTTGTGATAGTCTTGGAAAATGCTTGTAATTCACTGCTATTTCAGTCTGGAATAAATCTGAAATTCTTTACATTAGTAAAAAGAATTGAATCACAGTAATATACCCTTTTTTTAATGCCACAGAAAAAAATAGTTCAGATTTTGTAGACTATATGTGATTTCAGAATTGAAGTATGGGCTTTGATGTATTGGATGTATTAATTATCCCAAAATAACTTTCTGAACTATGTTGACTTTCATTTTCACAGTTCTGCTCCATTTTTTCTCAGTCAAATTCTTCTTAGCCAAAAGAGTGGCGGTAAGATGTTTATGTCAGGAGTGTTACCTGTCAATCTGTATGGTGTAAGAGAGCTTTAACCTTGTAAAAAATTTCTGTTTATACTTAAAAATCTTTCTGATTTCTGTTTAATTATAACCTTAGAGCTCTGTTTTGGGTTTCTAAACTTTGGAATAAATGGTGTGTCAAGTACATTAGCTTTGTGTTTTTTGGTAATCTTTCAAAATGTGGTTGAATTTTAGGTAAGAAGACTGCAGTATATATATTTAAATATATAGATCTTCTGTTTTGAAATTTGAAATAAATATTGCAAGAGTAGGATTTTGAAAGGACATTTGACATATAAACATTAATTTATTTTGAAATTATAGGGTCCAGCCACCATACCAAAATGCTACTTGGCCTAATTTATGTCGTATTCTCCTGGAAAAATATTAAGTGCCTTTCATTATCTTCTTTTCTCTAATCATTAGAAAATTGAACTTTGAATGTCATGACCCACTTTAATGGAGGTGATTGCTTGGCACAAAACTGGAGTAAATTGTATTGTGTACTTGTGAGATCTGCTACTTGGGAAAAGAATAAATCTGTGAATCAATGTACTTTATGGATTGCTTGTCTAATTTCAGAATCTATTATAATGTTCTCCCTGTAACAAAAGGCTATTGGTCTAAGAAAATTGCTCAAGTCAGTCCAGCATACTGGGCACCAACACCTTTGCTTGACAAAAAATGCTGCCACTCACTATTGCTGTCTTATGGCTGACATCTGGGTTTGTATATAGAAACCTCTAGATGTGAACAAATGACCTATTTCTTCTTGAGTATGAGGCTTTTATACCCTATGAAATTCTTAAAAGCTTTGGATTCTCATCATCTTTATCCTGTCAAGACATGTTTGCCACTGAGTTATGTTTACAGTTGTGTGCATGGCCTAAGTCCCAGGGCTGGCCTGACCTGGTTCAAAACTCCTGATTTACAGAATAGGGCAATGTACATTTCCTTTAGAAATATATTCTTCTTTTCTCCTTTGCATGGGGGATGACTTGGTTAATCTGATTTCTCACTGAATTTTTACTGTGGCAGTGGTTGCCTTTTTGTTGCTCCATGTAAGTTTTGAAGGTTCTGGTCCTTTCAGAATAGGACGTTCCATTCTGAGACATGACAAAAACAATGGCAAACTTGTCAAGATCTCCTGATCATCTCTCAGCATCCGCTTTTTGCTTGTCTCACCTCTTAGCTCATCTGAGGCCACGTGAAAATTATGTATTGTTATTATTGGCATTGTATATCTGGGCCACTCAAATTACTTGCTCATATTTTTAAGAAGGACAAAAATCTGCCCAAATGAGGTCTAAAGACACATTTTATTTAAAACAAAGAATCTAGAACAAGACAATGACCTTGATGAGCACAATATAAACCCCAAAGCCCTCTTCTATTATCTTTTGCCCTATGTAATAACAGTGTTTGTTTTCACTGCACCTTTACACTCTGATGCAGAATAAAATTAATTTTTTTGTGAAAAAGTAAATCTTGGCCCTCAGCTTGCTTAAAGGCATCACACCTCTGAATACTGCAGGGATTGCTGCCAGAGGGGCTGAGAGCTGCACTGGATGGGCTACTTAACCTGAGAACTTGCACAAAATAATGTTGACCTCCAGTTGCCCAAGCAATATATTTACTAAACAAATAAATTGGAAGAAAAGCACTTTTATTCCAGGGTCAGGTCAGTGTGCAATTCCAGGTGAAAAATTACACTCTTTAGGCTTTTTCCCAGCAGAAATAAATCCAAAGTCATGATGTAGCCACATGGAGATCTCACACATTTATTCAGTAACTGCAACAAAATAGTGTGTAATGCTAATTTATCTGCTTTCTTTCTGTTTGGCTTTTTTTTTTTAAAGCACGAACAGAAAGGGTTTTATGTGTTGAAAAAAGAAATTATATCCAGGCCTGTACAGTTGAATGCATAATGAAAACACAATCAGTAATCCCAGCTGTAGGAAGAATGAAATGGGGGTGGAGGGGAGGTGGGATTCAAACTTCACCTTGTTGCCAAAGTGACGCAAATTGCTGTAGCTTACAATGGGACTCTCATACACTCAGAATTACAGGCACAGATGTGTGATCCTTTCTTCCACCTCAGGCAAGCCTGATAATGTCACTGAGTTAAGAGGCTTGAATATGGAACTGACTGACTAACCTGTTTTGTGCTTTAATGGCCCTAATAACTGCTACAAACTTATTTGAATTAAATTACTAAATAAGTTGTTTGTCAGACATACCAGATTTGAAATAATACACCACCATCACCTCTCCCCACATTTTGTTACCTGTTCCTTGATACATGAAGTCTCCATCATAATACTTTAAAGGAAAAAAATCCCTGCCAGATCTGACTCTAAATGCACATCACATTAAAAGCAGAATAAAGGATTAGAGTACTAAAATCTTACAAGCTGAACAAACCCTTATAGTCTGTAGGTTTAAAAAGAAATCTGTCTTTTTCTTGTTTACTTGCTTCAAGGATGAAAGCCTCCGTGTTAGGATTAAGAAAGACCTACAGTTAAAAAAAGAAACAATAAAAAGGAAGAGCTGGAACTGACTCTTTGGTATGGAAAAGTAAAGCAGTCAGCCAAATAATTCAAGTAAAAGGAATAAGATGCATGATTCTGAATTCTGCATGTGACAGACACCTTGCATAAAATTTAGTAGAACAACCAGGAGCTAGACATGATTAAGGAGAGTGCTTATATAGCACCATTACAAACACTAGTCTTGTAGTTTTAGAGCTTTTATAACAAAGAGTGCCATCTTTTTACAGAGCTGATCAATGCCAAAAGAACATAAACTACATTTTCCTGTAAAGCAGATTAGGTTCCTGTCTCCTGGCCTCCCAGTATTGGTTAAAATGTCTGAGAAATTACACAAGGTCCATTATTTGGAACATCCACTGGGAAACTGGTAGCAAAACTGAATTAATAACAAATAATACCATAATGTCTAAAATTAGGAAGAAGATATTAGGGCATTTGGTCAAGAGACTACCTGCCTCCTATGAATACACAGCCTGGGTATGGTTTGTGTAGCTGTATGAAGCAAAATTTAAGGACAGGAACTTTACCTGACTCACGCTATTCCAAGGCAAAACCAGGACTTCCTGTTGTTTTGGCCATTTTTTTCTCCCTATGTCAGAATTAGTTGGGTCAACTCAAGACTTTGGGTTTTCTTTTTTTTTTTTCTCATGTAATTGTATTAAGAATCTAGGATGTCTTCATGCCATAAATCACAAAATCACAGAACCATTAAGGTTCAAAAAGACCTCCAAGATCGTTGAGTCCAACCTTTGGCCAAACACCATTCTGTCAACTAAAACATAACACTGAGTGCCGTGTTCAGTCATTTCTTGAGCCATTCCATGGATGGTGACTCTCCCACCTCCCTGGGCAGCCTATTCAAATGTCTGACAATCCTTTCAGTGGAGAAATTCTTCCTGATGAAATGAAAGACAAATTTGTTCTTTGAGAATTCACCTTCAGTTAAGGCTTGCTGTGGTCTCCAGTCCAGAGTTTCAGGGCCTCTTCATGTATTCTATGCAAAATAATTATTGCTGCAGTTTGAAGGAGCCAAGGATGAGACCAAGTGATGAACAGTAGTGAAGTCCATGGCCAAGGTTCTCTGAAAGAGACAGGGCTTTGGCTGTATATTGCACCAACCCATGACAAAAGATAATTAAAGTGCCAACAGAAGCAAAACTTCCAGAGCAAAAAGAGGATTTCAATACAACCTCTTTTTGTGGAACCTTTTATTCCATATACAGACATGTTATGAATCATAATTGGTATCATGCAAATTTTTCCTTCACAGTAAGTAATGGGCCAAATATCAGAAGTTTATTACTTTATTAGAAAGATATTATAACCTTTGAACACCCAACATGGTGTTTGAAGTAAAAGTTATGGTAAATGTTCACTGGAAATCTGATTTTTCTCTTTTTTTTTCTTCTTCTTACATACATTTGATTTAGCAGTAAATCATTAGCTACTTCTGATTTGTCTGAAGTTGATGAAAGATTGAAGCAAAGCACAGGTCAGTAGAGCTAATATAGGAGGTGACTGAATGAACAAGGAACTTGATTCCCAGTGAGATCCTGGGTTGGTATTTTCATGATGGTTATACTGATATCTACAGATTTCAAGTTGTTTTGCTTTGCCCTTCCTCAGGTAGGAAACAGCTCCACACAAAATGGACCCTGAAGCCCTCGTAGATGGAAAATTACAGAGAACCCTCAAGATCATGAAAGTCAACAGCATCCTGATTTACATTAGCAGAAATGTAGGCAGCAGATCAAGAGAAGTGACTGTTCCCTTCACTCGACATCTGTGAGGCTTCCTCTGAAGTAATATGTTCCATCTCATCTCCATTCCATGACATGAGAAAGGTAGTGATAGTCTAGGGGAAGGCTGCTAAATTAGTAGGAGGATTGGAGTGTACTTTCCCTGGGGAGAGGCTCAGGAAACTGGTTTAGCTTAGCCCAAAAGGAAGCCAAAAGGGATGTTATTATCAACTGCTTAATGGGGGCTGCAGGGACATGGCACAAGATTTCTTAAGAGCAAACAGTATAAAAGTAAAAACCAGTGATCATAGATTTCAACTGAAGAAATATTACTGGAAAACAAGGAAAAAATTCTTTGCAACAAATCCATCTAAGCCCTGGCACTGGTTGTGCAGGGTAGACAAATTATCTCTGTCCTTGGCAATACTCAGAACTTGTCTGGACCATGATCTGAGACTCATGCTCAGATTCAGAAGCTTGCCATGATTTGAGCAGGAGGTTAAACTAGGTGACCTACTGACCTCCGAACTCGAGTTTTCTAGGATTCTTTGATCCTCCACACACTAATTGCTGACTGTAAAAAGTATACTGCCCAGCATATACACAGTAAAGCTTTAGACAGCCTGGCTGTGGTGTGACTTTGCTGGGCAAATTTTGATGCTGCCTGCAAAACATGCTGTTAGATAATATTTCTGGATAATTTCTGGTGCTGGGCAGGGGACATGTTTTAGATTTTGCTTTGCTGTAGGAAACATTGTCCCCCATGTATTAATGGGGCCATCAGCTTGTGAGAAGTTCTCAGAACAGACCTGAACATGTCTGAGTATCCTCACTGTGTGCTACATGAGATCACACAGCTCTATGATTTGGCCTCAATGCCTCCTCTCTTAGCTCTGTTAATGTCAATACACACATACATCTGGCACAGCTGATGTTTAATGATAATCCCTTCCCACTGAAAGATAAATGGCAGTGTTATAAATGAATATTGATGGATGAATAATCCATTTCAGAACAGATTAAGCAATTTTGAGATGAAGTTGAATTTTCTTTAGACTCCATTAAATGTAGGCAAAGGAACCCTTTCACTCAGTGACACAACAGAAAATGAATCAGTCTGCTAAGCTCTCTTTCCTAACTTTCTAGCACAAAGTTTTTGTGACAGTAGGTGGAAGAATGATGTCATGCAAGTCAAGAAAATCAACATTTTTGAAAGAGTTTGTGTGGATTTTTAAAAAATAATGGGAATTAAGAAACCAGGTTTGTACTCTCAGTGTGTGATCTTCAGGATGTAATTTTATCTCTCCATTTCTCTATATAGATATATATATGCTTTTATTTTGTAATATTCTTTATGGATTGAAAAGAGTTCAGTGTATGAATTAAATCTTATAAATGTGACAGTGAATATGACATTGAAAATATATTCTTTTATGCATTCAGTAGAGTAATTAGTCAACACTGCATCTAGAATTTAACAGCAGCTATATGCTGACAGATGGGTTTTCCTGTCATTTGCATGGCAGGGGAGGGAAAAGTGTATACAGCCAAACCCTGTAAACAGCAACAGCAGCAACAAAGAATAAACTGTGGAAAGATAATTGAATACTTCCAAGCACTTTATGATGTGAGAATCTAAAAAACTGGAACACAGACGTTTGTCTCAGATGCTTTCTCTCCTGCTGGTGTTAAAACACTTTGGTGCAGAGCTGAAGGGTTTTATTTGCACCCAAGGGAATGCCTGTCATCTCACACATGCTTCTATAAAAATATGTTAGCATTTAAATAATAGCACAAAAGACTATTATATTTCCTGATCTAACAAGATCAGTTTTGATAAAATGAAGTTTTAGTCATCCTTTTCCATCCTTGTCTTGCAGCATGGTTTTGCACTTAGAGACGGCATCACAGCAGAGTGATCTGTGGTAGTTTGTTGAGCTCCAGGACCCTGAGTCTCTCCTGCACTGTGGGTTCCTGCAGCAACCTCAGTCAGCAATCTTGTTAGCATTTGGGAATTGAACTACAATTAAACTGAAAGAAATGAAGTACACATTTAACTTTTTTGTTACTAAAAATAAAATAATCACACAGATACCTGTGTAATGCTAGTCAGCATCCTACCAAAAGATTCCTCAGACCTGTAAATTGATAGAAGCCAGTTATTTATCAAAGAAGAGAAATGATGAAGTTGATTAGAGCCTGGTATCATCAGCCTTCATAATGGCATTCAGAATATCAATGAAGAAAATGATTTTGATTGACAGAGAGGTAATTTTAAAAGCTGAGCCCTTGGAGATATCATAGTCAAGTTTTCTTTAAAGATAACTAAGGGATCTATCATTAAAAAAAAAATAAAAAGTCTCATTTTATTTTAATGGACGCATTCAATATTTGAGTTGAGATGTAGATTAAAGTCCAAGCTGAAAGTAAATTCTAACTCAAAAAGCACTTTAAATACCAACGCTGAATTGAAAATTTGGAGAAAGAAACCTGAAGACAAAACCAACATTCAACTTAACCATTTCTTGTAGCTGCACAAAAAGCCAGTGACTTCTGAATAGCAATCAAACAGGTAAAATGAATAATTGGGTCACATCCAAACCTTAGTTCTGAGACCTTAATCTGAGTAAAAGCTCTGTGTGAGCTGTTTTGTCTAATAAAATATGTGATTTATTTTAATACTTGAACTCTTATTCTCTACATACCTAAACCTCTAGGGTAAATAGAAAGTTGGAAGGAAAAAACAATTTATCTATCCATGTTTAAAAATGGGTTTTCACTGTCCTGTATTATTCTGATGATAGCTAGAATTTGTCTTTGTTTCTGTCTGTATCTGAGGTCATGTTCTAATAAGCTTTGCCAATGCCTCATTTCTAATTACAGGATGAATATAGCAGAAAATATTGCAAAGGATGGAGCAGTTCAGAACAAACACAGCTTTTCTTCTGCCACACAAACCTGTTACAGCTTTTACCAATCCACTTGTAGTGTTCTGTTCATGCTGTTTGTTAATCATTACCCCCTTCCAAACTCAAAAGCAATGAATTTAAAACCTTTTAAAGCTGTAGTTTCCTGAAAATTTTACCAAAAATCTGCAATCCTTGGTGTACAAAATTTAAAGTGTTGAGAGAAGGTTGGCTTTTCTAAGGTTTTTTTCTGGGGTCATCTTGACATGGCCCATTTTGCAGATCAAATCATTCTCAAATGAAGGTATTTATTGAAACAAAACTAGGGAAGACTCCTGAAATTTTAGTGCTTGTGGTTACTTAATAATAATCTTATATGCTCTTAGGATATGTGTTTTGTTACCTCCTGGTACATATCAGGCACTATATTGTTTTGTTCATCTGAAAGAACTAAGCAGTGACTGTAGTGCAAGATGGGGAAATAGTATCAGCAGAATTGCTAACATCTATTGCATGTGATGAAAATATGAAGCCAAATGAAATACTTATTTCTTGGAATGGAATATGCATGCATTTGTGCTGATTTTTTTAAAAGCCTTCTCTAGTCACATAATGATAGAGAAGAGATATCCTAAGTGTAGAAAAATATTTCAGTAACACAGGCCATAATGTGTTACTAGAAGCCTATATGCACAGCCCAGGCCAGGGAGAAAGGGGAAAACGGGGCCCCTGTGTTTTAGAACAGTAGCAAGATGAACAGTAAATAATAAGAAAGAATGCAGCCGTTTCTACTGGGAACGGATAAGAGGGTATAGTTTTAATAAGATGACCAATCCAGGGGTATGGAGTTGGATATCCACCCTAGCTACTGGCCAATTGTATTGCTGTACTATTGTTAAGTGTGTATGCTATGTAAACAATAAATGAGCAGTGTGCTGACCGTAACTTCTGTGAAGAGTGTGTCTCTGCTCCATTTCCGTCGAAGCCCAGAAAACAAAGAAAAAGACCGACGTTCTCAAAACCCCAGCGTCTTCTCCGGTAACAACTAAGGGACTTAGAGGTTCTGAGATCATAGAATCATGGAATGGTGTGGGTTGGAAGGGATCTTAAATATCCTCTAGTTTTGATCCTCTGCCATGGGGAGAGACAACTTCCACTAACCAGATTGTTCAGAGCTCCATCCAACCTGGTCTTGAACACTACAGGGGTGGGGCAGCCACAGCTTGTTTGAGCAACCTGTGCCAGTGCCTCACCACCCTCATAGTAAAGAATTTTTTCCTAATAGCAAATCTAAACCCACTCTTAGTTTGAAGCCATTCCCCCTTGTCCTGTCACTACAGGCCCTTGTAAATAGTTTCTCTCCATCTTTCTTGCAGTTTTCCTCCAGTTATTGGAAAGCTGAGATTAGATCACGCCAAACAAAGCCTTCTCTTCTCCAGGCTGAACAATGCCAATTCTTCAGACTCTCCTCATAGGAGAGAGGCTCCCATGTTTATGGTCAGTCACTGAAAGTTTGTTCACAAGATGATGTTCACTGGTAGAAAATAAATTATTCTTGAGACTTTTTCAGGCATTTTGTTGAGCAAAAGGGATGCATGAATTGTCAGAAGTAATTTTAAGTTCCTTTGTCACAAGTGTTATATTCAATTTATTGTTGAAGATTTCCTGCAACGTAAGCTTTTCACAAGCATGCTTAAAAATGACTTGTACATTTAGTTACAGTGATGCATCTCCATGCCTGTGAGTGAACTTGGAATATCCATTGGGAGATGCGGCAGTTGGGTCTTCTGGTGTAAATAAACAGTGTTAGACCCTGAGAACAAAATGTGCACAGCCTTGTTTGAAATTGCACAGGCTGTTTAATATAGTCAAGGAGGAGGTATTTTGGATCACTGATACATTTTATGGTGACTGTGAGCACCAAAGTTGGGCCTGTATGGGTTGTATTGAGAATTATAGGATGACAAATGACTTGTGTAAACTTTACCTGTATACTGTGTGTTATTTTGATTAGTTACACTTAAAAATAATAATGATAATAATAATTTGCAAAGAAGCACTCACAAGGAAAATGGAGTGTTTAAGTGGAGTATTGAGGTTAGCTTGCAGTGTAATGTAAAACATAAAATAGAATAATGAATCTTGCCTGTGCATATCATCAGGCAAACACCAGAAGATAATTTTTTATTTTAAGCTGAGAAACAATCTTGAACAAGAAGAACTTAAACAGTACTCTGTTTACTTTTTGTCTTAGGTTTATTTAGTGTTTCTTGGATCTGTAAGATGTGAAAAATCTCTTCAGTCCCAGTAATGGAGACAGACACCTGTAGCTACTTCTAAGATGCATGTTTTTAAGAAGATATTTTATAAAATAGCAAAGAAAGCCCAGTAGAAAGGGCAGAAAGTACTTTCTAAATCATTATCTTCCATACAGAGAGCTTTTCCTTAAAACAGTATCTTCAACTCATATATGTTTCCTAAAGGATTAAGAGGATGCCTCAGGAAAGAGTCCTGTATAGTTGCTTATACTGTAAGAACCTGCTCTGTTTTAACCATTCAGCAGATTAGTTTGCATTTTTATAGTCCTTATATTTAGCAGCTGTTAATCACTAGTTCTAAGCTGACTCCTTTGAAGGCATAGGTGAGAAAACTGAGGAGAGTTAAAAGTTTCATGACATTCTAAGAACTCAAAAGGTCATGAAGCATAATTAACTCTGAAAAATGGTAGAGGTTGTCAATCTGTCAGAAGCATCTAACTAAGGCAATGTTGATTGATAGCTTCTTTTTCAAGGTGTAACATCTGCATTTTCTGTGCAGAAATATTACCTACACTGTACAAGTTCAGAAAATTTCTTTCCCGTATGCTGGTCTGTGAAGTCAGTGTGACTGCTTTGTGGTAGAAGAGGTAGTTCTGAGTATGGAAAATAAAAGGGTTTGCTTTATGCTTGGGATTAAATATGGTTTATACTCCTTGGGAAGAGAATAATAGTCACTCTAAAGAGTGTAATCATGACTTTCTTGAAATGAATAAGGTTGGCTTTGAGGTCTCTCCAACTGTTGCCTTGGCAATGGGTAGTGCCATTATCTCCTACTGCTGAGCTAAAATGTGGCTTTACCATGGATTTGGACCAATAATGACCTTATGGACCTCATTTGTGCAGTAAATACCAGTAGCAATCAAGTGAGATTATACAGGCTTCTGATTAGGTTTGCACAAGCGTTCTCCCTAGAACTAAGGTTGCTAACTTGAGCCATAACTTCTTTACTGCTATCATTAATTTTGTTAGCTACTTGAAGAAAGGGAACAACTGTCTATGTTGTCACTTGGGTGTAGTGTAGTGAAATTTCAACTGGCATTTAACCGAGTAAGGAGATGAGCAATATGTCTCTTATACTAAAAGTGACTCTAGTGTTTGAGAGTGTTAGAGCAGAGTTTTGCAGGTGTTTTGGACCAATAATTTTCAAAACCATATAGGAGAATCAAAACCTATTTTAAATTAAGCTAACATCACACAGAACACACAAATTCACTAAGAAAAGACTTTAGAGCAATTATAAAGAGCAGTACCAACTTTATCTGAGATTGAGTCATAGAATCACTTAGGTTGATAAGGACCTTTAAGATTATTCAGTCCAACTGTTAACACTGCCAAGTCCATCACTAAACCATGTCCCTAGGTACCACATCTACATATCTTTTAAATACCCCAAGGGATGGTGATTCCACCACTTCCATGAGCAGTGTGTGCCAACGTTTGACACTTTCAATGAAGAAATGCTTCCTAATATTGAATCTAACCCCCCACTAGTGCAAATGGAGGCCATTTTCTTTTGCCCTATTTCTTGTTACTTGGGAAAAGATATTGACCCTAACCTTGCTCCCTTCAGCCTCCCGTTCTCCAGGTTAAGTCATCCCAGTCCAAAAGCTTGATTTTCTACACTTACTGTTTGATAAAAGCTTTTAATCATTTTAGGACCAGAGCCCACTTTTTCCTTAATAGGGAATGCATTACCAACCACTGTTAAGAATCATGGTCTTTCTGGTCATGTGGCTGAAGAGGGTTTTTTTTCCCATCGTCATGCACCTGTAACAAGTTAGGTGAAGGGTGTTCAGTACCCATGTTGATGATTACCTCAACACTGAAGACATTCTCTGGTGCAACAAGAGTTTTTATATCACAAGCATTCATTCTGATTCTTTCCATTCCTAAGCATGTGCTTAGATCAGTAAGCCATTTATGACATTTAAGCTGAAGCCAATACTCCTCCTTTCCTCATCCTTCAGGGATTTAAAACCCAAGAGTCCCCTATAGAGTCTTCTATTAATAAAAATGCATCTTTTTGTCGGATGGTAAAGTACATTCTCTTTAAAAAGTAAGTTGTTCAAATGATTTTACACCACTTACATCATAAAAGCATGTGCATGTGCAGCTGCAGCATTGCTAGTGACCACTTTGACCTATATTCCTCTGAATGCTTTATAAAATTTCTAGGTGGAACAAATGAGATTTGCTCAGATATTATTTAGCAGGATTAAACCTAATGAATTATTCTACATGTGAGTTCCCTCGTCTGAGTAGAACTAATTGATGAAAAAACAGTTTCTGGTGTTTTGAGACATTTTTTCTAGCCATTCTGAAATGCATCTGCCTTCCTACTCATGTTACAACTTTATAAGTCAACTAAATGTATATGACTGCGAGATCACTAAGAATCACCACTGGTAGCCCTTTTACTAATTAAATTGAGTTTTCTGGAATTTAGATATTGGGAAGTAACCCAAATCAATTAATCGAGTAGAGATTCTGGACGTAAGATAGAAGGGGGGGGGGGGGGAAAAAACTGCAGTGACCTCCCTGGCAGCTTGCTGGGTAAGCTTCTCCTTCACAAAGAGGGCTCCTTCTGAAAATGGTGCAGTTTCAATAGAGAATGCATCCTCAGAATGGTTTATACAGGGTTATGCAAACAAGTTCAATTATTGCTGATGAAAACTGTACTCTCACATGCTGACCCGAAAGGCTTCTTATTGTATAAAGAGTCTCTTTGAAAAGGCACTTTGGGGGAGATGGAGTAGAAGTCAAACAGTAAACTGAATAAGGGTACGATAAAGTCTGGTATTTACTTTTCCTGATTGATGGGGATGAAATTACCTAAATTCACTTAATTAGTTGTGAAGGGCCAACGTCCTTACAAGATAATTTGAGATATAACCACATTTTTTTTATTCTGAGAACTTGGCCATATTGCTCAACATGGGCTACATATTTACATAGCTAAGTTAGCTGTTGAACTTAACTATAGAATTGGTTTTAATCATAATGATTGTAATTTGCAGTAGAATTAAAAGGGAAAGGTGTTTCACCTAAAATCCTGCAAGAACTTTTAATTGGATAACAGTTTGAATTTTGTCTTTCAGTCTGGACAAAATATGGTCACTTTCCCAGCTGTTCTGGTTTAATTTACAATATTTCTCAAACACAAAATTTAAAGAAATGTGCTGTTTTAAAAGATCCTGGGGAGGGGGGCTTGGGGGAGAGTTTTGGGAGAGGTTTGTTCTTTTTTCCTTTTAGTTGACATCAACCAAGAGTCTGTTTCATCCTTAAAACCTTCTACCAACAAATGTAGCTGGTAGAAATATGTTTCAGATCATGCCTGTTTGTAACTTAGATAATGACTTGCTGTTGGTCAAAATGCCCTTAAAGGATTATTCAAACATCCATAGTGCATATCTTTTATTACTTTCTTTTATAATGGCCAATCTTCACGAATGAAGATTTGGGGAGGGCTCATCCCACCTGGGTATGCCCTCTGAGCCTATGCAGTGGCCTTTTTAGGCAAGGCTCAGTGTGCACAGAACTGGCCCCACTGTTTAAGTCCTAAGGCTAAGGCTCATTTGCCACGGCCGAGCAAGCTTGGACAGTGACAGTGAAGTCCTTAGGACTGTCTACAGCACCCGGTACTAACCGGTGCTGACTTTGCTTGGCATCCGAGATCTGACGGGATCGGATGGCAGGGAGGCATTGAACTGCCAGGGACGGTCCGTACTGAGACTCGAACTTATGACCTTGGGATTCGGAGACCGGAGTGCTCTCCACTACACCACAGGACCGCCCCATACTTTCTTTACTCACTAGAAAATAATACTGTAATACACATTGAATGGCTGGTGGTTCAGCTTAACAAACTTTGAATAAGTTTTTTGTACACATCTGTAATAATTCTCTTTAGAATCAATAAAATATGTATTTAATTATATTTGTGTGTGTGTGCATGTGCATATATAGGTAGATGGCTGTGTTTATGTACAAAATAGGAAAGGAAAAAATCTTGCAAAACCAGTTAGGATTTTCTTTTTCTCTGATCTTGCAGAGGAAGCTTCAACTTTCCTTGATTTCTGATAAAACATCTAGAGGAATCCTCTTTTGAAGATTTGGGTGTCCAAAAGTGTTATTGGCAGGCTCTACTTATCCTGGAGGATGTCAGCATGGATTGATATTTCCTCATTGACTCTCAATCTGGTAGTAGTTCAGGACTATTACAGTGGCCTTTGGGAATAGAACTGTAGAGGACACTTCAGAAACAGGAATTTATTGCAAACTTTCTGTTTAAAGCAGGCTTTGATATGATCAGTAACTGTGGGATATGCTATTAAACACGGCTAGAGATTTTGTCAGCTGACAGTTCCTGTAAGAGGAATATTTACTATCCAGATCTATGGCATAATGAAGATACCTAATGTTCAGAAGGTCTTGTTTTATAGCTACAAGTGTCTGAAAGGAGGTGACACTTATATCCTTGGTACTGAAACAATTAAAAACCTAATACTTGAAATTTTTCTGTCATAATCTCTTGTCCCCCTTAACAAATAAGACCAAGTTCTCTTTTTATTTAGACAAATGAAAACTGCATTTAATGCACACAGACAAAAAAAAAAAATACAACAAATGACAAATAGAGCACTTGTATTTTATGGTTGTTACATCCTTTGTTTGGATGAATGACTCAGAAGTTACACAGTCCTGTATATTGTACTTGAAAAGTTTTTTTCCCCCGAAACCCTTTATTCTGAATGTGCAATATCCTGAAGCTTGGTGGCTCCTCAGCCACATATGATATAAAGCATATCTTTGTCTGGGCAAAATTATTTTTCTACACAGTACTGTTTTCCTGTGTGGTTTTTTTCCCCTGTGTTTTTGTTTTTGTTTTTGTTTTAAAATCTTTTGGAAAGGAAGTAAATAAAACCCTCTCTCTGCTGGTGGATTTAATAATTGCTCAAGACTGCACTCCCATCTCTTGCTTCTCACCCATGGTGACACATATGCCTCCACCTTTTCTTTGGTTCATTTTCCTTCCCCTCATATTCCTCCACCTCAGCATTCTGACATGCCTATCTTTCAAACAACTAGCTATCCTCAAACTATAATTTGTTTTTGCCTTATGGAAACTTGTGTATGTGTAATTCTCAAAGTACTGTGGTGGCAGGATCTACTTAAACAATACCAAGCCTCATAATGGCTTTCGCAAGATTAAAATATAAATTTATGCCATGTCATTTACTGTGGCCATATGGACATACCAGTATGGACCATAATAGGAGCTCAGCTGCAGGCAGTGGCACTTGGGGGTTTAAAGCGGCAGAATGTACCTACTGAACTGTGGCCTGCACAGGGAGTTAACTCTGAATCTTTCATAAGAACTATCAGAAAATAATGAATGAATATAAGTCTGATGGTTCTTCACTCCAGCCAAATAACTTCATCGGAAAAAAAAAGGTTTTCAGAAACTGATTGTGGTTCACGTTATTATAAATAAGTTGTTCCTTTAGCAGGCAAGGGGAGTCCATATTTTTGCTTTCCTTCTCTGAATTTTCTGAGTTTGCTTATAGGATTTGAATTCTTAAGTTTGGAAAAAATTGGCAATTTTTTCCCCTGACAGGGTTTCTATTTTCTGACATTGAAGTAGTATATATAGGTAGTTTTACTCTAATTATACTGGCAAGCAACTTTTTTTTTTACTAGTAGTAGGCTCTTTTTTTTTCAAATTGACTGTTTTCATCTCTGTATTTTTTGTCTTTCTTCTCCACTGTGTGTTTTTCTCTCTATGTGTTTAATTCCACAACCTGAATATGCACATATGGATTGATTTTCAAGTTCATCAGCTTTCATGTGTATCAATATTTAAAAAAAAGGTGTTTTCTTAGCTATTTCTCTGTGCAGCTTGATGTAAACAATTAAGAATATAAATGTAAATTAATATCCAAACATATGCAGACCAGTTCTGTTAGATGTATACAATACATGAAGAGTTTCAGATAGGGAAACAATATTTGCAACCTTTGATAGTCAAGTTTTGTGAAACACTGAACTGAGGTTAGGAAATAGGCCAACACTGTTATATTAACCCTCTATTTATGCAGAATTCCATTGCATTTAATTGAATTTTATATTCACATGACATTCTGGAACTAGGGGTTTTGAAAGACAACATGCTAAAAGAACAGATTTGTAAATCAGTGCTCTTTTCTTCCAAAAACTCTTGCCAGAATTCTTCTGTAAAGCATGAAGGAGAATTTAAAGTATTAATAATTTTCTTCCTGCCAGGTAATTTTTTTTGTTGTTTGTGTGTGTGTCTTAATTTCACTGGATGCTTAAATATATACCCTTTCATTCAATAGGAGATAAAAAATACACCTTCTTTGTTAGATTGTGTACTTAGGCTATGAATCTTTAGGACAAGCTTCTGTCTCTGCTATTTTAGAGTAATTGGAAGATTTTTAGGACTGTCAGATAATGGATGGGCCTGTGGTGAGTTGACCCTGGCTGGATGCCAGTTGCCCACCAAAGCTGCTCTATCACTGCCCTCCTCAGCTGGACAGGGGAGAGAAAATATAGCAAAAGACTTGTAGCTCAAGATAAGGGCAGGGAGGGATCATTCACCAGTTACTGATGTGGGTAAAACAGACTCAGCTTGGGGAGATTAGTTTAATTTATTACCAATCAAATCAGAGTAGGATAATGAGAAATAAACCCAAATCTCAAAACACTTCCCTACACCTCCCTCCTTCTTGGGCTAAGCTTCACTCCCGCTTTTCTCTACCTCCTCCCCGGAGCAGCACAGGGAGATGGAGAAGGGAGATTGTGGTTGTTTCATCACATATTGTCTCTGCTGCTCCTTCCTCCTCAAGGAGAGAACTCCTCACACTCTTCCCCTGCTCCAGTGTGGGGTCCCTTCCACGGCAGACATTCCTCCATGAACATCTGCAATGTGAGCCTTTCCCATGGGCTGCAGTTCTTCATGAATTGCTCCAGTCTGGGTAACTTCCATGGGGTGCAGTCCTTCAGGAGCAGCCAGATCCAGTGTGGGCTTTCTATGGGGTCTCAGAGGGTAAAGCAGAAGGAAAATCATAACTTCCAGTTCCTTGGTGTTATGCTGCTTCCCTTTTGAAGGGAAAATGCCTTTTATTCTTTAGGAAATATTAAGCAGGGCCTCTAGGAAAACCATTAGTAAGGATCCTTACAGTCTACTGGAAGTATATCCTTTGTTCTTTGTAGCATGAGGGGAAAGTCAAAGGTACCATTTACATTATGAAATCTACACATTTGATACAATTGCATGTTATGTTACTCTTAATATTTTTTTGTGAAGGAAAAGTTGCATGATGCTTTCTCTTCTGTGTCTCTTCTGAAAAATCTGTAAACCCTTCAAACTTAAAACTTCTACAGCAGAGGCTCCTAGGGAACTGTGTTAAAATAACAAATTTTTTGGGTCCAATTTGGGTGTATTTTTAAAATACTAATTGCAACACTATTAAAATGTTCAGAATAGTTGGTTACTTTCATGTACTTTGATCACATTATTTTAAATAAAAACGGCCTTTATAACCTAATAAACTAAGTAAGAGACAGTTCTAATAGTCTAAGAGATTGTTAGAAAAAGAGTAATATTCTCATTTTGGCCCAAGATTTTTAGACAGGATACTAATGCAGACTATATGTTAATCAATTTAAAAATTAATTCAGAGCTCATTGACAATGAAGTTAAAGCAGAATGACTAGTAGAATAATGCCTAAATTATTCTGTTTCAAGACCGGCATTAAGTTGCATATGACAGAGCTATTTAAACATGTGCTTCATGTCATTCTGCTTTTGAACAGAAAGATAATTGCCTCTAACATTTTAGGAAAGTTATTCTTGAAAACTAATGGTGTCACAAAAATCTATTTCTGTGTCAGTTTGATGCTACAGGTTGAATGTATGCTCAAATTTTAGCAAGGCAGCAGAGTGTATTGCTGAATGTACCAAGAAAAAAAATGCCTGCCTTATGATATGGAAATCATTGGACACCCATCAAGAGGAAGTCTGGGTCCTTTAATCTGAGTTTCAGCTGCATTTCTGCTGAATGGAAACTTTTTAAAGTGTCTACAATACCAGGAGAGGTTTGCTGACATGAAAGGATGAAGTACTTGTGGTAAAAGGGAGATGGTCAAAGGAGTCTCTGTATTAGGTAGGGCTATAATTTGTGAAGGAGGTTATCCTTATTGCAAAGGAGGAATGACTGAAGCAGCTTGAAGTAGAAGAGAAGTGCTTGCTCTTGTTCTTGGAACAATAATAAAATTGTAGAATAATTTCCTACTGGTTTTATTGTCACTTCACTGTTAGATTAAAATTCCTGCCTTTATTTTTACTCCTTTTCCAAAGTGTCCTTGGATGTCTGACCCAAAGTTCCAAGGTATTTGGATTAACAGGAATATCCTGATGAGAACCTTGGAAGTTACAGGGCAATGACTTCCATGCCAAAATTACCTGGTCAGTCACTTTTTTTTTTTCACAAGGAAGATCATAAAACAAGGCTGAAACAGGAGCATGTTCTAAGGTCATAGAGTGAAAATTCTCTACCTTTCCTATATTGAAGACACAGAAGTTGTAAAAACTGTCTGTAGCTACAGTATACTTATGTATGACTGCACATAACTGTCCTGGGCTATGTAGTTTGAAATAATTTTATGGTTATGTGTTTCATGTAGCGTTTTTGGTTTGTTTTTTTGTTGGTTTGTTTGTTTTGTTTTTAATGGTACAAATGGCTGAGATTGTCTCTTGCAAAATCCTTCCTTGAAAAATAATGTAAATTCAGCATAATTGTAGTGAGTTTGTGAGATCTTTCTTTTTTCCCTCTACTCTTTGAACTGAACTTTTTTTATTTTTAACTGAAAGAACAGTGGCAGAAATTTCAAGAATTTTAGACAATGTCATGGAAACAGAAAAGAAGATGTGAGGTATGAGCCACTTTTAGCTACTGAACAAATCACTGACCTATCAGCATTTGGGAGTTGGAGAGGTTATAAATACATGTTAAATATCATGTGAAGCTTTTATGGGACTCAAAACATCTTGTGTGAATTCTTTGGTGTCTTTTAGTGTGTGAGTTCACATTAAGGTCTTGCTGCGTTTCTTTTAAAATTCAACAGAAATGCAATGGAAAACTGGACTTTCTCAATACCAGTTATTGACAAAGTACTTGTTCACTTGCATGCCTTCCTGCATGTTTAGTTAGCTGAATATTCATAAAACTTTTATATTTTGAGGCTTTTCTGGAAGCTTAAGCATTTAGACCTCCTCTCCCAGCCTGGAGGCCACAGTCATGTACAGATTTGCTTAAGGAGTGGGGTGGGACAGAGTCCTAATATGTCCTGTTTCTGTAGCACAGTTGCAGCTGTGCAGAAGTGAAGCATTACCCTTCTGCTTCTTTCTGAGCTACTCTGAAAATTGTTCCCCAAGCTAAACTTAGAGTTCTTTTATCATTACTGCGTTGATTGCATGTGGAATTCTGTGAATGGCATGACTGTGGAAGAGAATATTGTCCCCGTAACTGAAGTAGTCAAAAAAATAGGAAGCAATGTGTCCAGTTCTGGTCCCATCAATTCAGAAAGTTTAAAGAGGTGCTGGAGCACATCCAAACAAGATCAATGAGGCTGGTGAAGGGATTGGAGCACAAATCCTATGAGGAGTGTCTGAGGGAGCTGGGGTTGTTTAGCCTGAAGAAGAGGAGGCTCAAGGGAGACCTTATCACTCTTTGAAACTACCTAAAAGGAGGTTTTAGTGAGGTGGGGGTTAATCTCTTCTCCCAGGCAACAAGCAATAGGACAAGAGGGCACAGTCCTAAGCTGCACCAGGGGAGGTTTAGCTTAGACATTAGGAAGAAGTTCTTTACAGAGTGATAGGGCATTGGAATGGGCTGCCCAGGGAGGTGGTGAAGTCACCATCCCTGGAGGCGTTTAAGAAGGGACTGTATGTGGCACTTATTGCCATGGCCTAGTAGGCCAGGGTGGTGTTGGGTCAAAGGTTGGTCTCAGAAGTCTTTTCCAATCTAGCTGAATCTGTAAATTTTACAGGAAAATACAGACATTTACATTCAAGTTTATCCACAGAACTTTTCATTTCTTCAGACTGTAAGCAAGCTTTTAGATATTCTTTCTGTCATATTGTGCTGGTTTAAATGTAAACCAGCAGGAGAAATGAACTCAACTCAAAGAAAGAAAGATTGTAAGTCAGAGTTACAATTTAATAAAAATATTACAATAAATACAGTGATATAAAGAGAAATTGATTTTAACCCATAAAAACCAGAAGTATAACCCAGCACCCTCAGGCACAAACAGAATGGTGTTTGTTAGCCCCTATGCTGAGCCCCACGTAGTCCCCCTGAGTCCAAAGTAAAAGGAAAGGAGAAAACCTCTTGGTGCAGGTGACGGTCACAGTCTGGTCAAAAGTGGTGGTCGCAGTCCTGTTGAGGTTCTGGTCCTCCTCTGGATCCAACAAGTGGTACCAGAAGTCCCCAAACCCCAAGATTATATGCTCTCTGGTTCAGATGGGAATGCTCAGTACCACCCCTTGGGTGAGGAGTTTGATAATGGGTGATCTAACTTTGTGAATCATTGGGTATTTTTGGAATCCATGATGGCCCATTAGCAGACATGGCCCCTCAGGCTGAGTGTGAAGGTGCTAATGCCACCCTGGAGGGGAGTTATCACAGCTGAGTCATTGGTGTGAAGACCCTATCTCACAGGGTTCTCTAACACCCAGCATGTAGCCTGAGGAGTCAGGTGTGCCCTAGGCAGCTGCTGCAAAAGATCCATTATTAACAGTTTATGAGAAAAAAAAAGTGGAGGGGGTAGAATACACAGTTTTGGTTACATCCACACAATAATAGCTGGTCCCAGCTGCTCTAACTAGGACATATATTTTCATGGTAGAATTTTGAAGAAAACAAACAAACAAAAATGCTTCTCATCTGTAAAGCATAGTCAAAGATTAGTAAAAAGGACTGAGGCAAGAGATCTTCCAAGTTGAACAGTCATTTATTATCTAATAGCAACTATGTCCTAAAATCTCTCCATAAATGTATCTTCCAAAAATATTTTTCTTTTCTTGTCACCACTGATCCATCAGAACTTAAAAATATAACTCCAGAGATTTAGAAAATTTCAAATTGTTGTGGGTTGACCTTGGCAAAATGCCAAGTAATCACCACAACAATGAAGCTCCCCCCCCCACCGCCAAGGGAAAGGGAAAAGAACTGAAACTGAACCTCCAGATGGAAAGGCCCATGCATTTACACAGAAAAGGGAAAATCAAAAGCAAAATGCAATATAACACATACACACAAGGGTAAAAATAACAACAATTCTCCACTCCCTACTGAAGTAGCCACCCAATAAGGCCGATTCCACCACTCTGGCCCCACAAACCACCCCAAGGGACACCTCTTGAGAGATACCTGAACAGGAGAAAAATCAACAATAAAAATGTTTATTTCCCCAAATCAAAAGAGATGCAAAGTAGCAGTAAGGCCCAGACATCCGAGAACAGCACAGCAGGTCTTCTCAGGACCATGACCTTGAAGAGAAGAAGGAAACACCTCCTACACTCCCCTTTTACATCTCAGTTTGCATAATATGGTATGAAATATTTCTTTGGTTGCTTAAGTCAGATGACACCTGTCCCTTCTAATCTACGTAGCACCTACCAAGGCCTACTAAATTAATGCTTACTCTAGGCCTACTAAAACTAAGGCCTAACAAGGACAAACAACCACAATCTAAAATATTCACACCCCTAAAGTATTCCTGTATCAATAGGCTAATTTCTTCAAGTTCTTCAGTTTGTTCCTATATGCCAACAGATTTATAGGAGATGAACTACTATAATACATGCATAATATATGCTCTCATGCTATTGATCAACCTTCCTGCTTGATCTACCTTATTATTCGATTTGGGTAAATTAAACATTTTTTCTAAACCTTTTGAGATGTTAGCAAGAAAAAGTGTTATTTGATGTCTAAGAAGGGGCAGATCTATTTTCTAAATACCTCAACTGCCAACATTGAAGAATAACAGGTTTTGGTTCTGCCAAGGTGCAATTATCTTGCATATTTTTGCAAACAGGAAACTGTAGGAAAACTCTAAAATGCACACCTGAAGAGGGCAGTGCTGGGAAGGGGAGTAGACCTGGCCAGCTACACGTACGAGACTTATTGTTGGAGTTAAAGATTGATGTGTTTTCACTGTGCAATTTTGAGTTCAGAGGAGTTCTGTGAGCCCCCCAGTGCAGTTTCTACATTCCACACATTCATCTCCCCGTGGGTTCTCCCTGTGTCTTTTTCCTGGTGAGCAGTGGCACTGTAGAGGCTCTGGGGCAGTTCTCCCAGGCCCAGCTGGCCCCACTTGGGGGAGAGCCCCCGGCACCTTCCCTGCACTGCCGTGGTGGCCCCTGCCAGTCCCAGACCAGCTGGGGCTGTGCCCTGTGGGATGGAGCCAGGGTAGCTCCATGCCAAGCCACCCCTGCACATGGCAGCCATGTGACTTCCCTGGTCAGCGCCATATTTCTCCACCTGCACGGCTGGCCCTGCCTGGACACAGCCCCTGCTGCCCACTGACAATGCAGCCACCACTCTGGATGCCCCTGCTGCAGCATCTGGGACCCACCAGCAGGTCCGGGCCACGGTAGCCCCTTCCTGGGGTCCCATCCCTGTGCCATGCTGCCAGTGGTCCACTGGAAATGCACTTGTCTCTTCCACCTTTCCTGCCCCAATTCCTAAGGCCCTATGGGTCAGTTCTCCTGTCACTTGACGGGTGTTTCCCCATTGGCTATTTGAATTGTCAGTTAACCACTTTGCCCCTCCCTTCATCCTATTGTGTCCAAGTTCCAAAGCTGTCCCGTCAGACCTGCCTGAACCTACTCCTTATAAGTTGGCTCCTTCCTTCACCCTCACATTGTGTGTGGTGTATTCTCTGAGAAGCTGTTCCCCTGGGTTGACTTCCATTAGAAAACCACATTGATTTTCCATTTCTGGGACCAGTATGTATGCTCGTGTATGTTCTTGACAATTACATGAACACGCTGTCTGCTTAGTAAAGTGTGGGTGATTTACAGGTTTTCTATAATGTCATATCAAAATAAATATTAAAACCCACTTAAAAAGGCTAGAAATTCATAGACATATTTTATGTGTGGAGGAGTGCAATACACTAAATAAGGAAAAAGAGAAAGTTCTTGGGTTGTTAGAATCTAGTACCTTAATAAAAGTTAAATGAGTTAAACTTTGTCAGCTACAATTTTTTCTTTCTTTTTTTTTTTTACTTGATAACCAGTGCTTTCTCACTTCTTTGCTTTGTTCCTTCTATCTTTCAACTTCTTTCAGCCACTGAGAAGCAAGATATTTCCCTACTACAAATAGGAACAGAAATACCAAAGGAGACTTTTTTATTGAAGTCTCCCAGAGATCCTATTCTGTATGGATGAAAGTTGAGTGAAAAAACAAAGTGAAAGATCACAGAGAAATTTTTGGAGAACAGCTGCAAAAGTTGTGAACTGGAGTAGAACTGAAAGACTTTGAAAATCCAGAACAGCCTGTAAGCTTTGTCATTGGGGTGTTGAACATTTAGATACTTTCTATGACTTTCTCTGCATCCACAGAGAATCTCTATAATTAGTATCATTTTACAAGGAGTTTTCCTGGTGAGCCTGGGTAGGCAGGATGGTCTTGTTGAATCACCTAAACATGTATCTACTCTTGTAAAAGAAATGGTGAACTGGATCATCTGCTGGAGTCTTCACTGGGGTAAAAACATGTTAGCTGAAACTGTAGGTCTGGCTATAAACTTTAGACCTCTGCCATCATCCAGACAGGAGATCCTGAACATAAAATCTCCATACTCTTGACTACATTATAGATTCTGGACACATGCAGAGACACACCTGTTTTATCTCAGCACCAGAAAACCTATCCTTGGCAGTCTACTTTGCAAGTCTATGCAAGGAACTACACTAATGTCAATGAATATGTAAATTTATAATCTAAATATGTTCTTCTTAATAATTAGATCTGTCTTATTTTGTTAATTTTCTGACTGTGATTCACTTACTTGTCACTTACTTGTTACTGCTTAAAGGATTTTCAGACCAAGGCCTTTTTATTCCTTGTTGTTCACTGAGAAATTTTTACATTTGCACATAGTTTTAAGAATTTAGACACTCCAGAGAGAAGACTATGAAGCTAAACTGATACAGAGTCTCTGAGTATGTAATGAATAACTTCTTGATATGAATTCCCCAATGTGTGAGGGTAAAGGGTACATAAATTTTTACTGAGACAAGTCTTCATTGCTCAGGAAACCATGAAATCTTTTTTCCTACTGTTTTGTTGTAGTGAGGATGCCTCTATACCCCGTGGTTTTCCAGTTTGCTTAGGCAGGCTCTAAAGCATGAAATCTATTAAAATATTAAAAATTATGAATTATTAATTGAAGTTCATTACAATAAGATAAAAGAACTCTCTGCTCTGTTTCTACATTCAGATGCAATCAAAGCTTAGAAGTTTTCAATGCTTCAGTGTCATTTAAAACTGAATTAAGGTCCCATTTGTCAAAGAAGTCACAATGTCCATGACTTACGGGAAATGTAATATTTTGCCATGATTGTTAATCTTTGTTTGGCAGCTTATTGCTGTCTCTGACAAAAGTATTCCAGCAGCTTTTCTGCATGACAATCAGCACTGAAGTGCCAATCAGCTCATTCCCCTTGGGCCCACAGAAGTCTGAATGAAAAGCAGGTAGATTATTTTATATATTTGTTATTTTAACCTGAAACAATAATTAACCTGTTTTAATGGGCTGGATTCACCTTTAAAATTGTTTCTGAACATAACAAACACTGCAAAGGTTGATTGGGTTTGGTTTTGGGTTGGTTGTTTTTCCTCATTTTATCCAGGGAGATAACACATTGCCATATGTTCAGGTAAAACCACCAGTGGTGGGTGTAAACTGAAATTGCATACTTTCACTTATTTTTGATTGCCATGAGTATTTTTTTGGGTTGAAGACAGTGGAATACCTTTTAATGACGCTTCATATGAACCTTAAAAGGATACAGCAATGATTTAGATTTAAAAAAAAAAAAAGTTCTGATTTTGGTTGGGGTAGAATTAATTTTCTTCTTAGTAGCTGATACTACATGATGTTTAGGAATCAGTATGAAAATGATGTTGATAACACACAGTAGTTTTGTCTCTTCTTAAGCAGTACTTATCCAAAGTCAAGGACTTTTCACTTCTCTGCCAATGAGGGGCTGCAGAAGAAGCTGGGAGGAATCATGGCCTGGACACCTGACCTGAACTGTTCAAAGGGATATTCCTCATGCCATATAAACTAGGGAAGTTGGCAAGGAGGGGCCAATCACTGCTGGGAGACAGGCTGGACATCGGTCAGTGGGTGGTGAGAAACTGTGTTGTGCATCACTTGTCTTTCTTGAGTTTTCTCTTTTTCTCCCTCTCCTTTTTCCTACTACTACTACTACTATCATAATTATTATAATATTTTACTTTGCTCAAAGTACTGTTTTTTTCTCCCCCATCCAACAAGAGAAGAAATTGAGTGAGCAGCTCTGCGGTACTTAATGGTCAACTACAGTTAAAACACAATAGTTTTTCTCTTGAGTTCACATACATTATTTCATACATCTTTAATCTATATTCTTCTGTCAAATATGTCTCTTTCAAGTTATCTTCAATTTAGCAAAGCAAGAGAGATTAATAATGTGGCGAGTTTGTTTTCATATTTATCTGCTTTTAAAGAATGATTTAAAACTTTTAATGGCCCTTTCATACCGAAATAGTTGAATTATTAAAAAGGAAAAAATTAAAAAATAAAAAAGAAAAGACTGTCCAGGAAGATGCTGTGTGATATCAGACATACAAATGCAAACACTTTTATTTGCTTGTTTATAGTTTCTTTCTATGCAATTTAAATCGAGTATGTTTTATGGTTTGCCCTGTGAAGACTACTGATTCTTGTAGAAAAAGCCTGGAGGTTGCACTCTAATACAAAGTTCATTAGAAGTATGACTGTCTTGGAAATACCTTTCTGATAGAAATATGAGCATTAGATTATGGTAACTTACATGATCCAAGAAAGATATTTCGTCACTTTCTGAATTTTCAACAATTTGAGTACAAAATAATCATAAATTATGGCAAAGAAGAGAAATAAAATGTAACATATCTTAAAAAAGAAAAAAAATGTTCTGTGGAAAAGATCCATGTTCTTTGCTGACTTACTTCAAATACTTACTGCTAACCTCATGCAACACATTTCCAAGAGCTTTGGCTGCTTAAGAGGCAAAGTGACATTACAGTTAGTGTAAAAAAATCTCATTGTGGGCTGCACAGGAAAGAAAGTGTTTTATTTGTTTATTTTAAACAGAACTGGAGTTATTCACTCATACCTGCACTCCTTTCTTCATGCTTACAAGTAACATAGTATCTGTGTAGGGAGTCTGGGCAGGATAACCTGTGACAGCACAGAGGACAAGTGTGAAGGATCTCACGCCTGTGAGGCTGTTTTCATTTAGCAATCACATGCCTGTTTTTTGGATATGCCTTCAAGTAGCTGACAGTGATTTTTCTTTTTACCTTTTCTCCCTCCATTGGAGAATTCTGCTGATCTACTCACAGGCAATTTTTCTTCTCTGGTTGCAGTCTGTGTATTGTTTTCCTGCTCTAAGCACCTTGAAGTTGTATGTAGAAACATGCCATGTCTGATGGCTTGATGAATTCGGTACCATTGACACCTGCTGTTTCTTTATTCCTTATTCACATAATTTCTTTGTATGCTGTCATTCATGTGTTCCTAGTTATACATAGTTCACATAATTCTTAAAGCTTTTAGTTACAATGCAAACAAATGCATTTTACAGCTTAGAAAATCTAGATATGAAAAATATTGACTTCATTTATTTCAGTGTAGGTGTTTTCATGCTAACTCATCTGGATTTTGTCAGCCTGTGAAATGATTGGATATGCAGCTTTTTAAAAGTTTTGAGACAGGTACAGCATGGGATATACGTGAGAGCAAAGATCGTTGAATTTCAATTTTTTGAATTATGATATCTAGGGCCAAAACAGGATGACTCTCAAAGTCTTTCTTGTTTGCTTTATTTCATGCTGCAGCTTGAAATATGGCTATCCATGGCCTAAGAGGTGCTGATGATATTAACTTATTCTATCTATATTGCAGGCTTTATCAAAAATTGATGTACAAGAATTCAAAAGTCGACTAGAGACTAATAGTTCATTTTACATGAAATTTTCAGTCATAAATGTATCACTTCATTAATGTGGATAGTAACCCACAAAATTACAATATCTTGTAAGATAAGCTACACATAGGATCACTTATCTTTGCACAAACAGAATGAAAATTATCATTGTTAAAACGTTCATGTTCATTGGCAGGATTCAAAATTGTTTCCCGTGTTCCCCTTGCAGCAATACAGGTTGAGGGCAGAGGCGCTGGAAAGCTGCCCAGAGTAAAAGGGCATGGGGTTGATGGTCGACAGCAACTTGACACGAGCCAGTGTATGCCCGGGTGGCCAAGAAGGCCAATGGCACCTGGCCTGAAGCAGCAATAGTGTGACCATCAGGACCAGAGCAGTGATTGTCCCCTAGTGCTGGGCACTGGTGAGGCCGCACCTCGAGTGCTCTGACCAGTTCTGGGCTCTTCACTACAAGAAAGAGATTCAGGGGCTGGAGAGAGTCCAGAGAAGGGCAGAAGAGCTGGTGAGGGGTCTAGAGGGTGAGTTTGATGAGAAGCATCTGAGGGTTGTCCAGCCTGCAGAAAAGAGGGCTCAGGGGAGACCTTATCACCCTGCAACTTCCTGACAGGAGGTTGTCACAAAATGGGTATCAGCCTCTTCTTCCAGGTAACAAGTGATAGGACAAGAGGACACAGCATCAAGCTATACTAGGGCAGGTTCAGGTTGGACATTAGTGAGAATTTCTTCACAGAAAGGTTTGCTAAACTTTGGAATGGGCTTAATCCTTGCTCAGAGAAGTTCTGGAGTCACCATCCCTGGAGGTGTTCAAGAAATGACTGGGTGTGGCTGTTAGTTCCATGGTCTAGCTGAAAAGGTGGTGACTGGTCAAAGGTTGGACTTGGTTGTCTAGGAGGTCTTTTCCAATGTAAATGATTCTATGTGATTCTGTGTTTTAGTTCTGGCAAAGGAAGAATTGGCAAAGAGCTGTATATGAATGCCCGTTAGTGGCCACAGCCCATTGGAGATGCTCCTGGCTATGCCAAGGGCAGAAGCGGCTAATGAGTATGAATCTATGGTGGTTGTTATGCTAATGTGTGGGTAACATTTATCAGCTGTGGAAGTCCATCTAGTAAGCATTTAGCATTTATATCACACAAAGTAGTACAATCCCTGCACAATCCTTGCAGCATTATGGCTGTCTGTGCACTAAGGAATTAAGACCAAGGGTCCAGTTTCAGTGGTCCAGTGCTAGGACTTTTTCATGCTTTGCAAACTTTTGGATCTTCAAAGATGCCCAATGACTGAACACGTTAGTTACCATCTTAATGACTTTCAAAGGGTAAATAGGCATTAAAAATATGGCAAGATGTGGAAAAGTAGAAGCTATCCAAACAGAAACATTACAAGATTAACTGGCCTACAACATAAGCACCAATCTAACTCACATTGAGCAATGATTTACATTTTGCGTTAGGTGTTTATCATGTATCTGCCTGTCTAATCACCATTGCATCTATCAAATCTGGCTTATTCATCTTTGCTAGGGCATCACCATCTGTTTAAATGGTGAATGAAAACAATTTGGGATGTTCTGGAAGCATATGAAAATCACACCAATAATAATGCTGTGTGGTTGAGTTTTAGGATCTGTGCAAACACTTGTTTATGGAGATGCATTTGAGGCACTGACATGGTTAAACAAAAAAGCCATTTTTATTTCCTTTTTAAACTCCTGTCTACCTGGGATAACCATTCCATGATATTTTTAAAATTATATCTGACCTGTGTGGAAGCAGTATGTGTAATGTCGTCTTTATCACTGGGTGTGTTAGTGTAGTCAGACTCACATCCTGAATTGCAAACAACATGAGAAAAGGGAGAGTTTCATGCAAGGGGCTTGTGCCCCTGTTTTTTTAAGTGCTGGGCAAAGCCAGTTGCTACCACTTGTTTCCCAAAGATAAAGAGGATCCTTTCTAAACTACAAAGGCAATAACAAAGGTAATGACTGCTTTAGAGCCTATCCTTCCTCAGTATGTGCAGAAGAATTGATTCCTCTGCTTGCAATATTCACTGTGAATATTAAATTCAGTAGAGAAAAGTGCAGAGTCCTGCCCCTGGACAGGAGCAACCCCTGGCAGAGTTAGAGCCTGGGGAACGACATGATGGGAAGGAACATCTCTGTGGAAGGTCCTGGGGCTCTGGAATGATTGCAAGCTTAGCAGAACTGTGTAGTGTGTCTTGGCTGCATGGAAGGCCAAGAGTATCCTGAGCTCTGTTAACAGCAGCACAGCCAGTAGAGTGAGAGAAGTAATTATTCCTCTTTACTCTGCACTCACTGGATGGCATGGAGAACACACTGCCCTATTTGGGGCCACTCACTACAAGAAGTACACAGACCAGAGCCAGCTTAGCAGAAGGCAGTCAAGCTGGCCATGCTGGCGTTTTCCCTGTGAGAAGAGGCTGAGGGATCTGAGTTTGTTCAGCCTGGGGAAAGTCTCAATAGTCTCCTTCCTGTACCAATGGGAAGGTTATTAAGAAGACAAAGCTGGCTTTTCACAACAGTACATGATGGGGAAAGGAGAGACAATGGGCTTAAATTGAAACAAAAGTTTCAGACTGGGTGCAAGAAAGCTTCCTATATGTGAAGACAGGCAAGCCGTGGAGTAGGTTGTCCAGGGAGGTTTGCAGTTTATGTCCCTTTGGAGGATTTTGGGACTAGACTAGATAAACCCTCAGAAACCCTCTGAGCTCAGAGCTGACTCTGCTTTGTTCCAGAGGTTGGGCTACAGACTTTCTGGAGTCCTTTGCAATATGAATTGTTGTAGAATCCTTCCCAAACATCCAGTGAATCAATACCCTTGCTTATCTGTTTCTGGTGAGTTGTGTGCATTTCCGTTGAGGAAATATTTCCATTCCTGTCATTTTAACTTTTGTGTTAAACTAATGGAATCTTCCAAGAGGGGTACATTTTTAATTCTCTGCCAACTTTACTTCTTCAGGGAAGTAGCAAAAGTGAAGGGAAATGAGTCTAGTTACACCACTCCTCAGCACATTTTACCATGGTGAAATAGGAGCAGATCTGAAGAGGAAGAAGGTGGTGTTGAGAATCTGAAATAATTCTGTACTGATTTCAGGGAGTTTAATTTGCATCAGGTTTAGTGTGAACCTATAGACTGAATGGCCTTCATTTGACATATTGGATGAGCTTCTGGCACAGTTTCATCCAGAAGGGATACAGTTTGTGGGCTCAGAAATGTCAGAAGAGGGGATGATCAGGTGGTTCCTACCAAAAGTACGCTCATGACCAGAACTAATATGCTAATATGGTTGTAGTTATTCTTGTGTCTTGAACACTCACTTCAGCAAATAATAAAACAGATTGATAGTAATACCTCATAAGTACCTTATCAGAGACTGGCATTTAAAATACAAAGCAATCAAGTAATATTGTGAAGTACTGGAACTGTTCATATGCAAATGCTGGATGTCCTAGTGGATCAGAGTGCTTCAATCTTAAGAGGTACAGCAATAACTTTTTAAAGGACATGGTTCAATAGTTACTACAGATGCATATTTCTTACATCCTTGTTTGGATTTCCAGTGTCATTTACAAAATCGGAACTCTTAGGATTTACACTGGCTCCTGCCAGCATAAACCTTGATCTCAACTATCTGTTGCAGCAAGCCTGCTCTGAAGATAGAACCTAGGATGGATGACATTCCTTTGTTGTAGGTAAAGATGGCCTCCATGGATTACCTTTGTTTCTTGAAGTTAAGTTCCTTTGGATGATAAGGAATTGCATCAGTAACTAGCACTTCTCTGAGCCATTGTAGTGAGTACCCACAATTCCTACAAGTTAGTTACACTTTTATATGAGTGCATTGAACTGAGAAGGTCAAATACTATTGCAACTGCTTTATCCAGATGGATTAGTAGAAGCCCCTCCCACGTCTATCAAAGGTTAGGACATGAGGTACTAACCTTCTTCTGGATCGTGATGAGTAATAACAAATATTTATGGTACAAAAAAAAAAAGAAAAAAGAAGAGGTAATATATTCATTGCAATGAATGACATATAATGCCATGCTAGGTTTGTAAATTCTTATCAGATTTAAATATTGAAAAAGGATTACCCTTTCCAGAATTTTATTCAGTAGAGGTAACCATTGTTAAAGAAACCCAAATGTAAAACCTTTTCTAATCACCATGGAGCAATTATACCTTAGTTTTGAGTGATCAATGCAAATTTCTCTGTTGCCATTTAGTTTTAATCAGAGCACAGTCACATAAAAATGTTAATTAGAATGTAGATTTCTACTCAACCTTGCTTAGAAGGAGAAATGCATCAATAAAAATAGTGGCATGGATAAATGAACAGGTTGATGGAAAAAAACATTATCATTTATTTGAATGATGAGTATTCCTGTTCTGAAAGCATCTTTGCTGAAGGCAAAGGTTTTAATATATTTAAATTTACCTTCCAAGCGCAGAAGAAAACTACTCTGGAGAAAATGAAGCTGTCTGAAGTATATTTAGGTATGATGAAATAAACATAATGGACCTGTTGCAGCATGTTAGGGCTCCTGATGATGTGCATCTGTTCTGAGGTACTTTACTTCAGGCTGGTGAATGTATTGATGACATGATGTTAAGCAACACAGGCATCTGATTTCAGTAGATTTATATTATCTAAAGATCAGACCCAGATGACAGCACATTGTGAATGTCTTAAAGAAACATGATCCTGGAAGTGTCTAAGAGGTCAACAGACTAGGAAACTGCATTTCATTCATATGATAATCACAGTCCCTACACAGTGAGCCTATGGCTTTACCTTACACTGGCTGCAACATCAGCTTAAGGAATTCCTTAATTTTTTTCTTGTGCTGCCCTTTGGCTCCTCTGTTGTGCTGACACAACTGCTTAGAGTATGAATCAAGTTTGGGACCAGATTCTTTTGAAAATGAAGAAGGAATTAATGGGATCAGTACTTCATCTGACATTTGCAACAGAGCTGCACAGTGACTGTGCTGCTCTCCTCAAGTGGGAGAGCGTGCTGTGACAGAAGCGGTGGGAGGAAGGGATGTATGCTGGGGCATGGCAGTGCCTCAAACCAGTCACTCCACTGAACCCTTGAAACTGTTGAACATCAGCTTTGGACTGGTCTGTGCATTCTTCTTTCCCTCACCAATATTTTAATGAATAATTGCTTCAACTGTCATGTGCTTATGAGCACATGTAAACAGTTTAGTGTTTTACCAAGGCTGTTTAAATGGTATCAAATTCTGAAGCCTTTACACAGGGAAAAAATTGAGGAAATTTGAGGAAATTCTTCTTGACTCAGAATGATTGTTCTGTTTTTGATATGTATTCCACTGTGTGTCAACCAAAATCTAATTATTCTGAAAGTTTTTAGTACTGTGTGTTGTGTGTTTTTGTTCCTAGCTAATTAGTATCTTTCTTAGGTCACATGACTATTTTTTTCCATTCAGTTTTTCAAAATATTTTTGTTTCTGTTATCTGGTAAACAACATTTATTTGAGGGATGCTGGTAGTACAGGTGTGTGTCTGAGAGGAGAAGCATAAGTTTGTAATGTTAACTATCATGACTTCTATCACAGGAATGACTCATGTTTTCCCGGTCTCTTGTGGCTCATTGTCTTGTAGCTTCTAAATAATTCAAAATTATGTACTGAAACTACCTTTCCAATAAAGCACTGGGGCAAACAATAAAATTAACTTTAAGCTTGATACATAATGGAATAGAGCCACACGACCTAGTTGCCTTCCAGAGCATGAGATTTTGGTCTGATTACCAGGGAAGTCTTTTTCTGTTCTGTGAACTCAAAAGGGAACCTTGTAAAGTTTCATGTACTCGTATCAGGGAGACAGTGCTATGGGTTCTGCAGGCAATAGTCATCTCTTCCTATGTACACAGTGATATCAGATGCATTAATGTTAATTTTATTAATATAATCTTTACTATCATTTCTGTTCCTGGAAGTCCTAGCTTCTGGCATCAGAGAACTAAACATCACTTAACTGTGGAGTATACACATAAATCTAATTTACGTATGGAATGCTGGATAAATACCACTGCATATCTCTTTGCAGTGTCTGTTGTATCAGTTCTTTAGCCTATTTGGGTTTAATCGTGTTCCCAGATTGATGTGTTAAAGACGAATGACACTCTTATTCAAAATCAAGGAATCTGTTAGAAAGATGTGGATGATTTAACTGTAAAGACTTTTCTGTCTCATGCCTGAGTAAACGGTGGCCTTAAGTGTTCACAAAAACAGGTGAGCTGTATTCTGACAGTCTGTTTGCTCTCTGCCCTATGATATATGGTACTTGTCTGTGTAATTGTGAGGGCACAGGTCAGTGCATATATCCATGATGCCTTTGGAACTATCAGGTCTAAGAGATCTGGTGGTGGGAGGTGCCAGTGATGATGTGACCAAACAGCCAGGTCATTCAATTTGTCATTTCACAGGCATTTAATGTGAAAAGAATAGTTATCAAATCATACATACCTGAATAATTTTGTTTCAAATTGCAGGAACATTTGGAAATCATTCCTCTTAAATGATTTAATCATTAGATTGTAGCCTCTCTTACTTCAATGATTTCAGATTGTGTAGAATGCTGGGTGTCTATTAGTGAGGTGCTTCCTTAGCCCTAACAGTGTCAGTGAAAAATTTGGTCTGTGTATGAATGGTGTGACGGGATTTAACTATTTTATTAAGAATAATTATTTCAAATGTTCATAGAAGAGTGCAGATTGACTCACTCTTTTTCTTTTATACTTCAATTTCTCACATCAATAGAAGGTCAATATATTAATTTGTGATGCATACAGATAATTTAGTACTAATTGCTCAAATATTGGTGGGATATACATGGCTTTTCCTCTTTGTTTTGAAAATGAATATTTGTTCTAATTTCATAATACATGATTCAGTGGAAAGAACTAAGTCTGTGCATTACAGGAGAGGGAGAAAAGTTGACTTTTCATTATTTTGAGGATGGCTAGAATGTATGAAATTTGATCTAACATTGTAATTGCATACCCAAACCTTTCTAGATAAAATAAGGAACCAACTAAATTTATGTGGCTTTACTAGGATTGGTATTTTATCTATTTGCCATGTTTGATTTCCCTCTAACACATTCTTAGAATAAAAGAGAGGTTAGATATTTGCATATTAATATTTTCTTTTGCTCTTTTTTTTCCTCAGAGGCAAAGTCTGTGGAAATTCTTGGTGCCACTGTGTTTGCATCTGTGAAAAGTTGTATTTTAAATGGATGATAGGTTTATTTCTTCTTTTCTTTATTTCTTTCAAAACTAGTAGAATAATTTTGAAGCTGAAGTTAAAATATAATCTGAGTCTGGTTATTTACATTCAAAAGTCTGAAAATCATATCTCTTTGAAACAATTGGTTTACATAGCATGGAGGCACCTCAAATTAGTTTTAACTCTTCAAAATCTACTTACCATACTTCGATAATGTGAGCCACTTTTAAAAAAAATTATATATGTGAATATGCTTACTGAAATCTATGACACAACTTGTGTGTAGATAACACATAATAGCAGAGCCTGATGTGCCATCCTTTGCATTTCTCTTGATATCCAGCACAGTTTTGTTTGTCTTCCAGAACAACTACTACATATCCTGAATCTCTGCCTCACAGAAAGTGCTAAAGGAAGGTAGACAATAAAATAGTTTTTTTCTCTTTGCTTCCACATGCACATCCTTTGGCTTTGCCTTTACCTTGACCCACATGAATTTTTCCATTTTATTTTCACCTTTCCTTTTCTTGCTGTTGAGTGATAAAGTGGTTTTGTGAGCAGCTGGTTCCAGCCAAGGAACCCACCATGAGAGTGAAACTCCAAACTTCCCATACTGTAGAATCAGATGACTTTTATAGCATTTCACAGTAAAATATGCATAAAGAATTAAAATTTACTTTGAGTCTTCTCACTCATTGTCATACTTTGTAAGGTGGGTTTTAATGCCTTAATGAGAAAGGGAATACAAGTCCGATGTGATTCTAAACTGTAGTTACATCAAAATTATTGCTATTTAATTAATTAATCCAGCAAGATAAAGAGAGAAGTGGTAAAGAGATTATCTATGAAGGTTGCTTAACTCAGCAATTTTGACTGTAGTCTGATTTATAGGGTGGCTCTGCTGGTTGATGGGTCGTTTTGCAGCATTAGTATTTTTGATGAAAATTTTCATAGGATCATATTGTACTTTTAAACTTGAGCAAAACCAGTTGATTATGTGATCCAGTCACTGGAGAGCGAATTGTGTGTTTTTAAAAAATAATGGCCATTTTTACTACTACAGTTTGGATCACTGAATTCTGATACCTAGTTAATTATGTTGAAAACCACAAACCACAAACAGCTTCTGTTTTCATGCTAATTACCCAGCATCAAGATCCTCTTGATCTGGAGATTGATCATATGTCAGCATGCTGTTAAGACTTCCTCAAGTTGATGGAGTCACATTCTCTGCTTATCAGGGAAAGTGAGAGATGCAGAGTGAAGGAGAGAGATAACTCAGAGGCTTTACAGTGCAGAAACGTTCAACAACATGTATGGATTTAAAAGCAGGTGCTCCACCAAAGCCACACAAAGTTCCTCATATTTTTAGGTCTGTAGCATTATGAGACATTTGTGATCTCTCTCAGCTGAATTAGTATGATTATAAAATGGGCACCTCAAGAATGTGAACTGCACTGCCAAGTCAGTTAATACCTTTCTCAGGAGGAAATAATTGCTGCAGTCTCACTCATGCTGCCCTGTCTCCTCCCAGTAAAACAATGGTGGGTATGAAGGTGCCAGTAAGGTTGAGTGAGTTATATGGTAGCAGATTGCAATATGAGGCTTTCTAAACCATATTACTCTGTAATTAAATTTTTGCTGGCTCAGCTGTTCTGCCTTTATTTCTTTATACCTTTATCTAGTTTTATATGTTTTAATCCCTACTTCCAATTTCACCACATTTGTCACATGGAAGAGGATGTCTCATGCAAGGCAATAAAAATGGAATAAGTTGTGTTTTACAGCTGTAACTCTCTTCCAATTTTGCTGCATTTTTGCAACTCTGAAACAATGTCTGTCAGCGTATCATGAGAGAAGGTATCTAGATGAGATTGCACAGCTGATGTTTTTGGAAAGCCAGTTAGCATGACTTCCGGATTTACACTCTGTTTTATCGAGTGTAAATTCATATTGTGGCTCATTCAATGAACTGTCCCTTTTTAAAGCTTATTAAAGAAGTTTAAATCAGAGTATAGCAGTAACAAATATAGCAGCAGTCATATTATATTAGCAGTTGCACAGAAGGAAGAACAGGCTGCTCTGTTAAGCCCTGAAGTGCATCCAGAATGTTGCTAAATTTACACAATAGATATTTATGCAAATATTGAAGTAGTTAAGGTGCAAACAACTCCAAGTATTTACTTTTTGGGGGAGAATATATCATGATTTCTGTACAATGGAAATTTATGATTTTTAATGTTCTTAATTTGAATTTTACTCATATAATGGGATATATAAAGACAGATGTCATTCATGATTTCTTTTATGAGAGCTAATAATTTGGTTGAGCTTGTTGCATATTGCCTACTTAGTGTGAAATTGAAATAGGCTGTATTATGTACCAAAGGCACAATAAAACAAAACCATGAAAGAATAGTTGAATTGAGGATATGACACACCTCGTGAAATAAAAGTGGTTTGTTCTGACTGTAACTTATATCTACTTTTCCAAGCACAGATACAGAATTCAGGTACTTAAAAGAGTTCTGCTGCTTTGTTACAGCTCTTTCTGAGAATATGTATGTACAACATACATGCATTTATATCTCTATAAAAAAATCTGTAAATCAAGTCAAGTTTAGAGCACACTCATAGCTAATGTCTTAGTCTATTGAAATACAAAGGAAGTTTGTTTAGATACACAAGTGAAAAACAAAGTTGTTTTTTTGTTTGTTTGTTGTTTTTTTTCTTTGTATCTGAGCATGGAGGAGAGAAGGAAAAAGGCAATATCCACAACTTTCTTCCTTGAGTTTATTATTTCTAGATTAAAATTGACTGTGAGTAATATCTGACAGAAAGGCAATGGAATATAACCAGCAATGAGGAAAGTGAGTTGCAGTTGAGAAAGTGTTGTTTTATTGCAGTAACAGGTGTTTCAACAGTGTGCATGTTGATATACAAGTTTTATATTACCAATGTCTTCTCTATGAAGTGTTTAGTGACACGTCAAAGAAAGCTTTCCCATGCTTTGTTTTAATACTTAAGAGGAAGAGGAAAAGGATGTACACAGAAAAATTAAACAAGAAAGAACAAGGGGAGAGACTATTGCAAATTTAGCGTAGAATCACAGGGTCATTAATGTTGGAAAAAGCTACAAGATCATGTCTGACCTTTGACCAAATACCACCAAGTCCACTAAACCATATCACAAAGTGCCACATTTGTGCATTTTTCCAACACTTCCAGGAATTGTGACTCCACTCTTCCCTGGGGAGTTTACTCCAATGCTTGACCACCCTTTCAGTAGCAAAATTTTTCCCCATTTCCAACCTGAACCTCTCTTGGTGCAATTTGGGGCTGTTTTGCCCTATCTTGTCGCTGATTGCCTGGGAGAAGTGGCCAGCTCCCTCCTCACCATAACTTCCTTTCAGGTAGTTGTAGAATGCAAAATTGTACCACTATGTGTTGGAAGGCTCATGTTAAAACTCATTTCTCTACTGAAATTGAATAAAAATGCTCTTTCTGCAGGTGTTTTAAGGTTAGAAATTCCTGAATACCCTTTCTAGAGTAATAGAGTGTTGTTTTAGGTTGCTGTCTCTCTCTGTTTTCAGGCTACTCTGTGAAAATACTGTAGAAGATCCAAAACATTTCTTTTGCATTTTAAATAAACAAGACTGGGAACTTGTGTATTTAGTTATTGTATTTGGTTCTAAAACTGTGCACCCTTAGCATTCATTCTTGTGATTTGGCGGGGATTCATCTGCTCCTTTCTTTGGGTTTAGTAATGGCTGCCTTAGGCAAACATAAAGTTGCAGAATTTGGAGGTTTTATTCTTCACCTGAACATGGTTTTCTCAAAATCTATTTTTACATGAGCAATACCTTTTTAAATGGCTGTGACCCAGATGTTTGTCCTGATTATAGAAAAGAAACTTGAAAGTCATCCTAAGATGGCCCAAATCCTTCCAAATTCCTCTGCCTTTGAAGAAATACCCATTAACCTCTGGCCAGGCACATCCTGAGCCTGGATTGCCTTAAGATGCTAGTTACCAATATTCTGAATGCTTGACATAATTTGTAAGAATAAAGGCACAAAAGTACAGGAAGAGTAAGAATTACTCTTTTAGGCTGTCTTCTAGGCCTTCACAGTCTGGTCATTCAGAGCTCAGAGAAAGAAATTTATCTCTCATTCAGTCTGTCATGAAGAATGTAAATCTCCTGGCAGGATAGGAAATCCTTCACACATTCTGCCCTGTGGATTTCAGTCATGATCTTTCTAATTTGATCCTAGATATTGCCAGTTTGCATCAAATGCCTAAAGTTTTCCCTAAGACTACATTACTGGTTTTTTCCTTTTTTTTCTTCGTTTATTCTCTATATCCATTAGATTAGAGAAAGTTAGTTAAAGTTTTGTCATCTTCGTGATGCCAAGTAGCATCTTTTACTTAAAAAGAAAGAAAAAAAAGAAAAAGTTTTTTCCAATTTCCATAAAATATTTACAAAACTAATGTGAACCTTACTTCATAAATTGAGGGAAAATATTCTTCAATTTTTTGTCTTAAAATTCTCAAGACAGACTTGTTTGCACTTGCCAAATTTGTCTACCAGATAATGTCTATGCCTAGATCATGCAGTTCAATGTGTTATAAAAACACTTAACTGCTTTCTGAAAAAGTACAGACAGCAGGAGGTGGAAGAGCAGTAGGAGGGAGAAGGAGGAGGACAAAGACGAGGAGGAGAGCTCATTTGTGTGGATGCCCATTAGGATATTTCATCTATCTTTGCTTCTGAAACCACAACAAAGTTGGACTAAATATATGCAAAAGCTCATTTTGTTCTTGCTCACACGTCCCTTTCATTGCAGTGCAGTGTAAGACTTGCATGTGTCAATTCCCCAATCAAATATCTATAATTTGCAGATTATATACATGTAAACTGAATTTTATCTTGCGGAGAGAATTAATTTATCTCCTGTAGAGCACAATTTTTCATTTTTCTTTTTTCTTTCTCTTATTGCTAAAAGTATCAGAAGTTTGCAAGTGACTCTTCTGGTTTTACATTTATTTTAGAAATGATTTGAACAGATGTGACTTAGTCATTTTTTCACTCTTGGCACATGGAGCTGCTGATGAGAAGCCAGAGGTGACAGATCAGTCCAGTCAGCTAATGATGGAAAACATGTTAACCTCTTTTTATAAAACATAAGACATTCAAATGCACAAAATAATAGACTTTGGGCAGCTACTTCCATCTTTTTAAAGAGGCAAGATTGTCTTAGTTATGACCTAAACCAATATAGGAAAATCTTTATCAGCATTAGTGTCTGCAACTTCTTAAGAATTGCATAAAAGAATAAAATACCAATAATATTTAAAAGAAAGACAGAAATTTGGATTCAGAAGATATACTTATGAAAGTCCTGAAACCTCATTTATGACTTGGCCAAGGTTGTCTGCACAGAAGTTTATATTTGTTTGCCAGAAATTTTAATTCTGCAGTACAGCATGCACAAGCAGAGTATATGAACTTTTATCTGTAAATTAAGCTCGTGACAAAGAATTTTTGGCAGTATTTAAATTGTGTATGGGGAGAGAAGAGAGGTTTATGATCAGTAAGATAAGTAAGTAGGAGAAGGAATTAATTTGGTTCTGTTTTGTTACTTTACTTGATTTTTTATTTTTATTTTTTAAAATTTATTTATTTATTTATTTAAGAAAAAGTAATGGAGATTTAAAGAAGTATACAGAATTCCTTGGGAACACAAGTGAGAATTCTTTCTTGCACCTTATCTCATATGAGTTTTTGTTATTGGGAGTTGAAGAATTGTTGAGTTGTCTCTGTGCCTATTCCCTCTACACTTCCACTCCAAACTATCTCAATACTTTAACTTTTTAAGGAGAAGATGCACAAGTTGGGAGAAAATATGGAGGAAAAGAAACATTCTCTGTAGGCACATGAGCAAAACACTTTCTGGGAGAGCAGAATTTTGTGTTCAGAATGAATTGGATTACACTCCCAAGGGGAAATTTCTTAGAAGAGCAAATTTAGATGCTTCTAAACAGGTTGTAAGGGTTATCTTGCCTCATACCATTCTGTATTTTCCTTTCATAAGCATCATTGTCATTAAATCCAAGTTTCACTGAAAAAGGAGTAATGTATTTGCCCATTGGAAAGCTCCCCTCACTGAGGGACATAATAACATGATTGATGTGACTGTTTTGCTCCTGAACTTCTGCTGAAGTTTAAACTACTTGCTTACAGTGTCCAGACCGATTTTTTCATTGGGATTTGTATTTTTCTCCCTTGTACACTTATGA
>VWZD01005618.1:7418-23847 GCA_013396695.1 Sakesphorus luctuosus
TTCTTCTCCTCCTCCTCCTCCTCCTCTTCCTCCTCTTCCTCCTCCTCCTCAGCAGCCTCCTCCTCAGCAGCCTCTTCCCTCTGCCTCTGTGCAGCTCAGACAATGCCCAGGTGAGATCATGTAACATCTGGACACACTTTGGGAGTTTTCCTGCCTCCCAGATGCTCCCAAAGTACCAGATGAACCTCTAGAAAATATGACTTGTGTTCCATCTCCATTCAGTTTTGAGTGTCTGTAATTTTGTGGCACTTTTCCATCCCCCAGGGGCTGATGTGGGAGGTCTCTGCTCTCCACTAAATCCAGACCCATCCCTGGGAGTGTCCAAGGCCAGGTTAGACAGGGCTTGGAGCAACCTTTTGGTGGAAGTGTCCCTGCCCATGGCAGGGGGTGGAACAAGATGATCCTTAAGGTCAATCCAGCCCAGACCATTCTCCAGTGCTGGAGCATTAGGACACCCAGCACCACTCCAGAGGGTTTTCATTGCCTGCTGGAATGAGGGGCTGCATTCCTGGAGTTAGGGGATGTTTTTCAAGGCATTCCCACACCCTGCCTTTGGCCCAGAAGCCAAATTCAGTCTGGATTGCTGCTTCCATGGAGAAGGTGGGCAGAGTAACCAGGGAATCTGCCTGCAGAGAGCTGGTTTAAGGCAGCCTGAAGGGTCCCCTTCAGTAAAGGGGGATATTCCTTCTCAGCTCCAAAGGCAAAGCCAGACTTTCTGGTTCACCTGGGCCTGGGGAATTCCAGGATGTGAGGGCTGACAGCGCTGGGATTTGCTGTTCCAAGCTGGGATTTGCTGTTCCAAGCGGTCCCTGTTGCCCTCTGGTGGCCTGTGCTCCAGGAGGGCTCCAGGTAACCCTGGATCCTGCTTCTTCCCTTCCCTGCACAGCCTGGGATTAGGTGGGAATTGGGATCCTCAGCCCCTGGCACAGGAGCCTGTGCAAGGTGGTGATTCCCAGAATTGTTAATTCTGGAAAAGCCCTTCAAGATCAAGTCCCACCATCCCCCCAGCACCACCATGGTCACCACTAACCGTGTCCTCAAGTGCCACATCCACACACTTTGTGGACACTTCCATGGATGGAGACCCCACCACAACCTGTTCCAACAATTTACAATCCTTTCCATGAAGAATTTTTTTCCTGATACCCAACCTAAACCCACCCTGGTGCCACTGGAGGCTGTTTCCTCTCTAACCCAGCTGTGTTTTCCCTTTCCAGAGTGAGCACTTTTCCTTCCTGGGCATTAACAATCAGTCCAACCTGACGGACATGAGGTGTCGGACGACGTTCTACACCGCACTGGGGCGGCTGCTCATGGTGGATTTAGGTACTGGGGGCTTTTCCTGGGAATCACAGCAAAATCCTGGGCCTCTAGAAGCTGGGTCCTGCTGTTGAGGGAGCTGTAAGTCCCACCAGGAAGGGATGCTGGAGTTGGAAAACCCAAATGAGATAAGGAAAAGCAAAGGGAAAGAAGTTCAGGGGAGGGTTTGATGCCACGTTGCTGAGTAAAGGCCACAAAGTCTGGGGCAAAATTTTTCCATCCTGATCTTCCACGTGTTTTCCTGACATGGCACAGTTTGTTCTAAGCCATCTGTAGGTCAGATTTTGGCAGTGACAGATCAGTGTCTGGAGACCTCTGGTGTCTCTGGCTCTGTGTGAGTGTCTGGCACAGGCAGAGCTGCAGGACACAGGGATGTGCCATGTATTTTCTCCTGATTTCCTGGGGTTTTTTCCCTCTCAGGAGAAGATGAGGATCAGTATGAGCAGTTCATGCTTCCCCTCACTGCTGCCTTTGAGACTGTGGCCCAGATGTTCAGCACAAACACCTTCAATGAACAGGAGGCAAAAGTAAGTTGGGTGGGGCGTTCCCTGTTATCCATGATGGGGCATTCCCTGTTATCCATGGTGGGGCATTCCCTGTTATCCATGGTGGGGCATTCCCTCTTATCCATGGTGGGGCATTCCCTGTTATCCATGGTGGGGCATTCCCTCTTATCCATGGTGGGGCATTCCCTGTTATCCATGGTGGGGCATTCCCTGTTATCCATGGTGGGGCATTCCCTCTTATCCATGATGGGGCATTCCCTGTTATCCATAGTGGGGCATTCCCTGTTATCCATGATGGGGCATTCCCTCTTATCCATGGTGGGGCATTCCCTCTTATCCATGGTGGGGCATTCCCTCTTATCCATGGTGGGGCATTCCCTCTTATCCATGGTGGGGCATTCCCTCTTATCCATGTTCTTCCTGCTCTTTTCCTGAGGGACTTGTGTGTTCTCAGACAGGCAGGAGAGGGCAGTGATTTGTGCAGAGTGGGAACTGTTCTCCTCTCTGAAAGACAAGCTGGAATGATGGGAACTTCCCTTCTGGGGGCCAGGGGAGGTGGGAATGGCCTGTATCCCTCGGGATCAGCTGTGGTTTGGGGTTGGAGCAGGGAGACTCCCCTGCCAGCATTCCTTCTGCTGGGAATGGAATATCCCAGTGGTGTCTCTGCACTGGCCCTGAAGAGGAAGGGCTGTCCAGGCTGGGATTGGGCTCCAGCACAGGAAGGAATTGCTGTTGGGATGGGAGGGAGGGAAATGGAGCCAGGCAGGGGTTGATCCATCCGTGTATTTCATTTTAACATCTTTCCTTTCTCACTGCAGAGAACTTTGGTAGGTTTGGTGAGAGACTTGAGGGGAATTGCCTTTGCCTTCAATGCCAAGACCAGCTTCATGATGCTGTTTGAGTGGATGTATCCTTCTGTTCCCCAAAACTGGAGCCATCCCATCCCTCAGGGGATGCCTGACTGCATCCAAATGTCCTATTTTCCCTGTGAAAACCTGACTGGGGTTTCTCTTCACTTTTATAGTACTTGGTGTCCTTTCTCTGAGCCCTGAAATAGATTTGACTTGGTCTCTCTGCAACCAAGTGAACCTGAAACCTGCTCTGAGCTGAACTCTTGGGGTTTTTCCGAGTGGACCTGAAGAGATGTGACCTATAAAACACAAAAGCTTTAATGAGCTGCATCCCAGCAGCACCAAAAGCATTTCCTCTTTGCTCCCTGGAGCCAGCAGCAGTGGGATCTGTGTCCTTTGGGTGAGGAATCCGTGTCCTTTTGCTGCCCAGAGAACACAATGTCAGGCTCCAGATTGGCTGTGCCTGGTGAAGGTCAGGTGTCTGCACTCACAGATCTTTAGGTGTGGCTTCTCTTCCTTTCAAAACCTTTTTGGTTTTGTCTCAGAAAAATTGTGTGTGCAATTAATTCCTTCATTGGAGTTAGTTTTATTATGATGATCATTATTCTTGTGTGATAATTATTATTAATCAGGCAGACCCCAGCAAGCAGCATCTCTGTTTAACCCTATTAATTAAGCTGCTTTGCAAGGCTGGGGTGCAGCACACAAAACATGCCTTTTGGTAGGAATTTTGCCCTCTTTAAAGCCCAGAATTCCTTAGCTTTTCCCTGGCAGTTACCCATCCTACATGCCAATCCTGCAGAGAGCCATCGAGCTCTGGTACCACGACCCAGCCTGCACCACCCCTGTCCTCAAACTCATGGCTGAGCTGGTCCATAACAGGTATGAGCCTGAGAACTGGCTGGGATTCCATAAATCATGGAATGGTTTGGGTTGGAAGGGGCCTTAAAGCTCATCTCATTCCCTTTGTGTCTGTTTGTTGCTTCGTGTGGGTGTTGCTGCCCTGTTGTGTTTTCTCTATTTCGATCTATTTATGCTCTAAAAGCTGCCAAGGGGACAGGGGGGGAACTGGGATTGTTCCAGCAGGGAAGAAAATCCAGCAGATCAGATACCATGGCTCCATCAGCCCGAGACACAATCAATAACCACTGGATATTTTTGTTTCCAAGGGCAGCACTCGGAGATGGAGGCAGGAAAACGTTGTTTTTAAAACCTGGGTTTCAGATGAACGTTGTTCTCTCTGGCAGCCACTTTACTTTAGAGCTTCAGCCCTTTTTTGCCAGCAGAGAGGGATCTCTGATGCTGTTGGGATAATTCAGGAGCTGTCTAAGCTGGCACTGGAAGGTTGCCAGGATGATGCTCTGGCTCCCAGCCAGCTGAGCACAACCCTGTGGGAAGGGCTGGCTGTTCCAGGGACACGAGGTTCAGGCCCAGGCCTTGCAGAGTTCTTGGGAATCCATCCTGCCAGGATGCATCTTTGCAGTGGGGCACAGTCCCTGCTGGAAATCATCCAGGCATTAATTCCAGAGGTGAACTGAACAGCTTGTTGTGATTCAGTTGTGAGACTGAGTCACTGCAGGGCATGAAATGCCAAGCTGGGCATTGTTGGTGCTGCCATGAATAGGAGCCAGTCAGGCTGGGCTGCAGGGCCTTCCAAGAGGTTGTGTTTGGGAGCTGTATCCCAGTGACTAGTGCCAGGCCAGGATTTCCAGCCTCAAGCTCATAATATTCCTGACATCTGAGAAATACAGGCCCTTTCTTCTGTGACAGCAGAGCTCGGCCCTCCCTGAGTGACTGGCTCCTGCCTGGCTCCAGGATTTCCTGGGAAATTTCCCTAGGAATCAGGGAGCATCCCTGGGAGCCCCAGAACCAGCAGCTCCTGGAGTGGCCTCTCTGGTTTCACTCACAGGAGTGTTTGAGCTGCAGTTTGGAAACCCCAATGGTTTGGGATGGAAGGGACCTTAAAGCCATCCAGTGCCACCCCCTGCCATGGGCAGGGACACCTTCCACCATCCCTGGTTGTTCCAACCTGTCCCTGGACACTCCCAGGGATGAGGCAGCCACACCTTCTCTGCCCAACCTGTGCCAGGGCCTGCCCACCCTCCCAGCCAGGAATTCCTTCCCAATATCCCACCTATCCCTGCCCTCTGGCAGTGGGAAGCCATTCCCTGTGTCCTGTCCCTCCATCCCTTGTCCCAGGTCCCTCTCCAGCTCTTGGAGCCCCTTCAGGCAGTGGAAGGGACACTGAGGTCTCCCTGGATTCTTCTCCAGGCTGGACACCCCCAGCTCTCTCAGCCTGGTCCAGCCCTGTGGGGACTTGAACGTGGCTCTGATTATTCCCTGTGTTTCCCTCAGATCCCAAAGGCTGCAGTTTGATGTGTCCTCTCCCAATGGGATCCTGCTCTTCCGAGAGACCAGTAAAATGATAACAACCTATGGTGAGTGGCAGAGGGAGGGGATCCAGCCTTGGGCTGCCCTGGAGTGCCCCATGGCTTGGGAAGGCAGGGCTGGGGCACTGCCAGCTCCAAGAGCCTGCCTGGGATGGCAGCAATGCCAAATGGCTGGATGCTTGGATACAGGGAGATAGTGCTGCTGGGTGCTTGGATACAGGGAGATGGTGCTGCTGGAAGCATGGGATGGGCAGGCAAGGAGGGGGAAACAAGGAAAGGAGTGTCAGACAGGAGCAGGAGCCCAGCTGAGCCCCTGGAGTATCCAGGGTGACTCCATGGAGAACATTCCTGTCCTTGGGCTGTCCTGTTCCCACAGCAAAACTGCATTCAGTTGTGTTCTGTAAAATCCTGGAATGGTTTGGGCTGGAAGGGAGCTTAAAGTTCATCCAGTCCCACTCCCTGCCATGGGCAGGGACACCTCCCACTATCCCAGGTTACTCCAACCTGGCCTTGGACACTCCCAGGGATGGGGCAGCCACAGCTTCTCTGGGCAACCTGTGCTGGGGCCTCCCTACCCGCCCAGGGAGGAATTTCTTCCCAATATCCCATCTGAATTTCCCTTTCAGCTCAGGGCAATTCCCCTTGTCCTGTCACTCCATCCCTTGTGAAGATCCCAGTAGATCCCCACATCTCACTGGTATTAGGGGGGGATAAACCTTCAGTGAGTTCAGCCCCTCCTGACAGCTCTGCTTCGGTTTTCCTGCATCCTGAGTGGGAAAGGTTTGGATGTGGCTGCTGGAACACTGACCCCACCTCTGTGCTCACACAGGGAATCGAATCCTGACGCTGGGGGAGGTCCCAAAGGATCAGGTGTACGCCCTGAAGCTCAAGGGGATCTCCATCTGCTTCTCCATGCTGAAGGCAGCGCTGAGCGGGAGCTACGTCAACTTCGGGGTGTTCCGGCTCTACGGGGACGATGCCCTGGACAACGCCCTGCAAACCTTCATCAAACTCCTGCTCTCCATCCCCCACAGCGACCTGCTGGTGAGCTGCACCTGCCACCAGGGGGGCAGCACCCAGGGGGAAGCCATTCCCAGTGTCCTATCCCTCCAGGCCCTTGTCCAAAGCCCCTCTCCATCTTTCTCCCAGCTCTTTTCAGGCACTGGAAGGCCACAATTAGGTCACTCTGCAGCCTCCTCTTCTCCAGGCTGAACATTCCCAATTCTCCCAGCCTTTCTCAGCCTCACAAGAGGCAGGAAGTTCCCCAGCTGTTCAGGTTTAGGGTGGTTTTTGCTTTCAAGGCCCCAGGTAAAGGTTGGTGTCCCCTGGGAGCCTTTCCAGCAGGACCCCAACATCCCGCCCACGGAGGGCAGGGCTGGAAGATTAGATGGGAAAGGAGTGCTTGAATCACAGAGAGAAGTGAACTTGTGCCCCTGGAAGAGGCCAGCAGGGAACTGCAGCTCCTGGAATGTGCAGCTGCAGGTCCTGTGTGAAGGCTGTAACCTCACCACCCAAATAAATGCCCCTAATTTGAGTTGGAAGGGACCTTTGAAATCATCTTGTTCCACTCCCTGCCATGGGCAGGGACACCTCCCACTGTCCTAGGTTGCCCCAACCTGGCCTTGGACACTCCCAGAGATGGAGCAGCCACAGCTTCTCTGGGCAACCTGTGCCAGGGCCTGCCCACCCTCACAGCCAGGAATTCCTTTCCAGTATCGCACCTAACCTTGCCCTCTGGCAGTGGGAAGCCATTCCCTGTGTCCTGTCCCCCCCAGTCCATCTCCAGCTCCCTTGGAGCTCCTCAGTCTCAAAACCACTTCCCTGGAGTGAAGGATTGTGCTTCCCTGGGGGCAGAGATCCTGATGCCCTGGCAGGGACAGACCCCCACCCAGGGTCCTGCCCCCACCCAGCCCTCCTGTGGAAACCATCAGCACAGTCCTGCTTGGCAGAACAACTCCAAGCAGGAATAATTCCAACAATCATTCCAAGAGAGGAGAGTGGGCAGCACATACTCCTCTCAAGTCTTATTTAGCAGGATCTGAAGGGAGTTGTTCCATCTCTGCCTGCACTCAGCACATTCCTGATTTAATATACCAGTGTCCAAACCTGGAATGGTGGAGCTCTGGAGTTGGGGACACTTTGGGGGACTCCCAGCAGGGTCTGGGGTTGTGAGGGGGCTTTGATGCAGGTGTTGGATTTTTGAGTGACCTGACACTTGGCACAGACACCTGGAGAGCCAGTCCTGCCTCTGAGTCAGCTGTGGGAAAACAGCAAACAGTGGGAAAGATGGTTTGATAGAGCAGAGTTGGGAACCTGCTGGATGGAATAGTTTTGTTGGGGGAAAAGGAAGGGTGGAAAATCTGCCCATAAATATGCTGGAAGAGAAATCAGTTTGTTCTTTCCAGGAGATTTCAGCACTTTCCAGGTGGTTTATGAAAGGTTGAGACTAAAAACCTTTAACTGATGCTTTCAGGGTGACCATGAGGCCTAAAAACTCTTTCTCCTCTCCTATCCCTGCAGGATTATCCCAAGCTCAGCCAGTCCTACTATTCCTTGCTGGAAGTTCTTACCCAGGACCACATGAACTTTATAGCCAGTCTGGAGCCTCATGTAATCATGTACATTCTCTCTTCCATTTCAGAAGGTCTCACTGCACTAGGTAATTCCTCCTGCCCTCTGTTGTGCTTTCAGGGATTTGATTTGGAATTGGAGAGGGATTTTGGTGCTTTGAGTGGAGAGTTTCAGGATAATGTACCCTGTGAAAACAGGTGGGGTTTCACCTCTGTTAAAGGTGGAGTATTGGAGAGAGGGGTGGAGAGGTTGGACCACCACTGGTGCTTTCCAACCTTAACCTGTCAATATATGGAATCATGGAATGGTTTGGGTTGAAAGGGACCTTAAAGCTCATCCATTCCCACCCCCTGCCCTGGGCAGGGACACCTCCCACTGTCCCAGGTTGCTCCAGCCTGGCCTTGGACACTCCCAGGGATGGGGCAGCCACAGCTTCTCTGCCCAACCTGTGCCAGGGCCTGCCCACCCTCCCAGCCAGGAATTCCTTCCCAATATCCCACCTAACCCTGCCCTCTGGCAGTGGGAAGCCATTCCCAGTGTCCTGTCCCTCCATCCCTTGTCCAAAGCCCCTCTCCATCTTTCTTCCAGCTCTTTTCAGGCACTGGAAGGCCACAATTAGGTCACTCTGCAGCCTCCTCTTCTCCAGGCTGAACATTCCCAATTCTCCCAGCCTTTCTCAGCCTCACACCAGGCAGGAAGTTCCTCAGCTGTGCAGGATTAGGGTGGTTTTTGCTTTCAAGGCCCCAGGTAAAGGTTGGTGTGCCCTGGGAGCCTTTCCAGCAGCAGCACCCCAACATCCCCCTGTCCCTGTCCTGCAGACACCATGGTTTGCACAGGCTGCTGCTCCTGCCTGGACCACATTGTCACGTATCTCTTCAAGCAACTGTCCCGCAGCACCAAGAAGAGAACGACCCCCCTGACCCAGGAGAGCGACCGCTTCCTGCACATCATGCAGCAGCACCCCGAGATGATCCAGCAGGTGAGTCCCAACCCCTGCAGCCTCCCCAGCTCTCTGAGACAGCCTCAATTTTCCCACCATGGTGTCACACAGGGCCTGCTTTCTCCCTGCTCTGCAGCCCCAGGGGATTCTGGAATAAATAGGGCGGTTACTGGTATTGCATCTGTCCTACACACTCCTGGTGGGATAGAATCATGGAATCACAGAATCCTAGAATGGATTGGGTTGGAAAAGCCCTCCAAGATCATCAAGTCCAACCCTTGGGCCAACTCCAGTCCCGTCACCAGATCATGGCACTCAGTGCCACGGCCAAGCTCAACTGAAAAACCTCCAGGGATGGGGAATCCACCCCCTCTCTGGGCAGCCCATTCCAATCCCTCAGCACTCTCTCTGCAAAGAAGTTTTTTCCCATCTCCAACTTCAATTTCCCCTGGCAGAGCTTGAGCCCCCCGTGCCCCCTTGTCCTATTGCTGAGTGCCTGGGAGAAGAGACCAACCCCCAGCTGGCCACAACTTCCCTGATGTGGCACTTCCAGACAGTGCTGAGCTCACCTCTCAGCCTCCTCTTCTCCACGCTCAACACCCCCAGCTCCCTCAGCCTCTCCCATAGGGGTGGTTCCAAGCCCTGCTCCATGGATGTGGTGGGGCCTGTGCAAGGAACACCATTTTGGCATTTCAGATGAGCCAAAAATGAGCTTTTGTGGGTTTTTTTTAAGAGAAACACACAGTTCTGGTGTTCTCCAGCCTCACTCCCTAGTGCTTGTCAAAGTGTCAGCACAACTCCCACGTGGAAACAGGGAATATTGAAATATGGATCCACCCTTGCTGGTGGATCAGGTGCCAAGCAAGGCAGGCTTTTTGGGGGCTAGAAACTATATTTTCTGAGGCTAAAAACTGCATCTTCCAGCCCAGCCAGGCTTAGCCTAAGGAAGCTGTGGAAAGACAGGCAGGGGAGGGCCAAGAGGAAGCTCCTCAGGGTATTGAAACCCCTTGTTCAAGAGAAGATGTGACAATATTCCCTGCCTGCCATGGAGCAGGGTGGGATGTGTCAGGAATCGATCCCCCAACAGCTCTCAGGGAAGTTCTGCAGCAGTTCATGGAGGCTCCAGCTCCTCCTCCTGTCCCACAATGTGGTGGGTTGATGGTTGGACACTCAGCATAGTTTGGGTTTGAAGGGACCTTAAAGCTCACCCCGTGCCACCCTCGCCATGGGCAGGGACACCTCCCACTGTCCCAGGATGGGACACTTGGACACTCCCAGGGATGGGGCAGCCACAGCTTCTCTGCCCAACCTGTGCCAGGGCCTGCCCACCCTCCCAGGGAGGAATTCCTTCCCAATATCCCATCTAACCTGACTGTCTTCCAGTTTTAAGCCATTCCCCCTTGTCCTGTCACTCTGTGCTCTTGCAGAGAGCCTTGAGGGTCCTGTCCAACCCACATTCCATGATTCCCTGGCTCTCAGAGCTCTGTAGTGCCTCCAGCACTGGACCCTCCAGGGGGAATCATTGCTCCTGGGTGAGGAGGGAGCAGGGATGGGCAGGGCTGGTTCTAAACCTCATTTCCCTCTCCCAGATGCTCTCCACGGTGCTGAACATCATCATCTTCGAGGACTGCAGGAACCAGTGGTCCATGTCCAGGCCTCTGCTCGGCCTCATCCTGCTCAACGAGAAGGTAAACGAGCTGTCACAGCCACAGGGCATTCAGGGCTTGGCTGATGCCCAGGGAGCAGATGGTTGGGAAGACTTGGAGAGCTCCTGTGCCAAGGGAAAGGTGTCCATCCTTCCCCTGAGGAATCCACTTCCCTCCCACTCAGAGAACATCACAAGTCACCTGAAGAGCTGTAACACGTTCCCTCCCTCTTCCCAAGAGCCTGTTGTGCGTGTGCTGCCCCAAAGCTGAGGTCACCTGGGAACTAAGCCATCCTGTTCCTCTCTTCCCAGTACTTCTCTGACCTGAGGAACAGCATAGTGAACAGCCAGCCCCCGGAGAAGCAGCAGGCCATGCACCTCTGCTTCGAGAACCTCATGGAGGGCATCGAGCGCAACCTGCTGACCAAGAACAGGGACAGGTCAGTGTGGGGCTGCATCCTGGAGAGCAAAACACTGCAGCAACTTCTCCAGGAGATTCCTTCATGGAAAGGGTTGTCCAGGGCAGTGGTGGAGCTGCCAGCCCTGGAGGGATTTAACAGATGTGGCACTTGGGGATGTGGTCAGTGGTGGGCTTGGCACTGCTGGGTTGGACTGGATGAGCTCAGAGGGCTTTTCCAGCCTAAATTCCATGGTTGCATTTTAAGGAATCAGAGCAGAGTTCTTTTCAGGGCTGCCAGGCAGTGTTTAAATTAATTGGCAGAGGTTAATGATCCTTTTCTCAGCTGGGTTAGAATTGCCTGCACTGCTCAGGGTTATTGAGTAGGGCAAACACAGCACCATCATCAGTGCAAGAAATGCAGAGTGGTTCAGTCTTCAGAGAGAAAGAGGGACAGGTTTCCATCTGTCCACCTTGATACCTTCAAACATTTAATCCCTCATTGTTTGATTTTGACCTTTGGGACTGTAGGTCACATATTTTTAATTTCTCCTTTGCAGGGTAAGTTTTCATTGAATTTTTTAGTGTAGTTTCTTTCTTGGTGGTGGAAGGATGGAAATAAGTTGTTATGAAATACTCTGCAGATCTAGGATGAGTAATTAAGCTTCCCAGGAAGTGCTTTAGCATCCAGAGGAGGGCAGGGAAAATGGGGAAGGGCCTTGAGCAGCTGAGGGCACTGGAGGAGACTGAAGGAAGACCTCATTGCAGGGGCATAGGAGGGGCAGGCACTGAGCTCTGCTCTGTGGGACCAGGGACAGCACCCAGGGAATGGCTGGAGCTGTGCCAGGGCAGGGACAGCACCCAGGGAATGGCTGGAGCTGTGCCAGGGGAGTTTTGGGATGGATATCAGGAAAAGATTCTTCCCCCAGAGGGTGGTGGGCACTAAAGAGGCTCCCCAGGGTTTGGGCACAGCCCTGAGGCTGCCAGAGCACCAGGAGTGTTTGGATGATCCTCTGAGGCACAGGGTGGCATTTTGGGGTGTCTGTGCAGGGCCAGGGGTTGGATGGATGATCCCTGTGGGTCCCTCCCTGCTCATCATTCCCTGATTCTGAGGATCTCAGGGAAAGGCTCTTCCTCCAGAGGGTGGTGGGCACTGAACAGGGTTTGGGCACAGCCCCAGGGCTGCCAGAGCTCCAGGAGGGTTTGGATGATCCTCTCAGGGACAGGGTGGGATTATTGGGTGTCCCTGCAAGGTTGGACTCGCTGATCCTTCCAGCTCAGCATATCATAGAATCATAGAATGGAATCATAGAATGGATTGGGTTGGAAAAGACCTCCGAGATCATCAAGTCCAACCCTTGAAAGTCCCAATCCTGGGATTCTGTGCTTGATGGGGTCCATAACTGCCCTGTCTTCCCCCAGGTTCACCCAGAACCTCTCGGCGTTCCGGAGGGAGGTCAACGACTCCATGAAGAACTCGACCTACGGCGTGAACAGCAACGACATGATGAGCTGACACCTCCCACCTCCAGCTGTACAGAGCAGCATCTCCTTGGCCTGGCCCAGAGGGGTTCCCATTCCTGATGGAAAGAAAAGAGGCCCTTCCTAATCCCTGCCCTTCCCCAGGGCTGGATTGTGGATCCCCCACACGTCCGGAGGGAGGAGGGAGCAGGAGGTTGAGCTCACCTGGGCAGGTGCTTCTGTTTCCGTGGGAAAGGGGGTGGAAGGGCATAATCCAGGTGCAGGAATCCAAGTCTCCCTACCCGAATGTGGAAACGCCAGCGCTCTGCTGCAGCCTGCCTTGTATAAACATGTACATTTTTTCATAACATTTTGAACAAGGTTTATATTGACTCGAGTTTAAAAAAAAAAAAAACAAACAGACAAACGTAAAAAAAAAAAACAAAAAAAAAGAAAGAAAAACACACACACACACGCAAAAAAAAAAACCACAAACAAAGCATAAAAAAACAGTGTGATTGAAATTTTTACAGAGTCCTGGTGCACCAGTGCTGGCGTGAGGGTTTGTATGTGAGTGAGGAAAGCGTGGCCTGAAGCTTTACTGGGCGAGGGGGTGGCTGTGTGAAAGTGCAGAGATCTATTTAGTGACGTAGAGAGAGAAGCAAGGAAAAAAAAATTATAAAAAAAAAAACCAACAAAACAAACAAAAAAAAGATTAAAAAAAAGAAAAACCCGACAAAAAAAAAACCCAAACAAACAAACAAAACAAAGGCATTGTAAAATTCCAAATGTATATTTTTTCTTATTGAGCCCCCTTGAAATCACGATTTTCCCGGTACCGTCTCGCCCTTGTTATTAGGAACTCGAAGCCATGGCGTGACCCTCCCTCCCTTCGTGCTTGCTCGTGGGTGTGTCCCCTGTCCCCCCTTGGAGCAGCAGCCCCTGTGCCCTGGCAGGGCCCTCCCTCCCTCTCCTCACTCCCTGTTTTTCCCCTTTCCCCCCGGTCTGAGCGGAGCTCACGGCAGCACAGGGGCCTGGGAGGCTTCGTAATAACAAGGTTTGCCCAGCATGAAGTACTGAACACCCCTTGGAAATGATTCCATTTCTTTTCTGAGTCACCATGATAAATGTTTTGGATATAAATTGATAGAAAATTGACTTAACAGAGGAAAGCTGGTGGGGGAGGGAACCTGTTTGCCTTGTATTTTCCCACTATTGTTGCTGCTAGTCGTGTGCATCCTCTTGCTCAGCTCTACCCACAGACACTCGGTCCTTAGGGCTTCAGTTTCTCTTCCCAGACACCACCTACTCTTGAATTTTATTTTCCTCCTTAATTTTTGTTTTGTTTTGTTTTGTTTTGTTTTTTAATTTTATTTTGTTTTCTTTCCTCTGGCGATTGTGTGTTGGGTCCTTTTTCGCGTGAGCAGATGCTGGTTGACTTGTCAGGGTGTTTGCTGCAAACAGTGTAAGCATTGTGACTGCAAATAAAACTTCAATGGTTTCTACTGACACCTGGCTGGCTGCACCCCGAGTTCCCTCTGCCCCCCAGAACCTCCCACACAGCCCCAAGACCTCCCCCTGCACCCTCTTTGCACCCAAAACCCCAAAGATGTCCCATAGAATCCCAAAGATCTTCCTCCGCACCCCAAACTGTCACTCCAAACCCCAAAGATGTCCCATAGAATCCCAATATCTGCACCCCAAGTTTTCACCCCAAACCCCAAGATGTCCCATAGAATCCCAAGATCTTCCTCTGTACCCTGAAATCTTCTCCTGCACCCCAAAATCTTCCCCTGGAGCCCCAAGACTTCTCCCTGCACTGTTTTCACCCCAAACCCTGAAGATGTCCCATAGAACCCCCACATCTTCCTCTGCACCCCCAATTTTCACCCCAAACCCTGAAGATGTCCCATAGAACCCCCACATCTTCCTCTGCACCCCCAATTTTCACCCCAAACCCTGAAGATGTCCCATANAAGATGTCCCATAAAATTCCCAAGATCTTCCTCTGCACCCCAAATTTTCACCCCAAACCCTGAAAATCCCCCATAAACCTCCCAGGATTTTTCTCTGCACCCCAAATTGTCACCCAAACCCCAAAGATGTCCCATAGAACCCCAAGACCTTCCCCAAACCCCAAGTTTTCACCCAAAGCCCCAAATCTCCCCTAGAGACCCAACACCTCCCTTTGCACCCCATTTTCACCCAAAACCCCAAAGATGTCCCATAGAATCCCAAGATCTGCACCCCCAGGATCTTCCTCTGTACCCTGAAATCTTCTCCTGCACCCCAAATTTTCACCCCAAACCCCCAAAGATGTCCCGTAGAGCCCCAAGATCTTCTCCTGCACCCCAAATTTTCACCCCAAACCCCCAAAGATGTCCCGTAGAGCCCCAAGATCTTCTCCTGCACCCCAAATTTTCACCCCAAACCCCCAAAGATGTCCCGTAGAGCCCCAAGATCTTCTCCTGCACCCCAAATTTTCACCCCAAACCCCCAAAGATGTCCCGTAGAGCCCCAAGATCTTCTCCTGCACCCCAAATTTTCACCCCAAACCCCCAAAGATGTCCCGTAGAGCCCCAAGATCTTCTCCTGCACCCCAAATTTTCACCCCAAACCCCCAAAGATGTCCCGTAGAGCCCCAAGATCTTCTCCTGCACCCCAAATTTTCACCCCAAACCCCCAAAGATGTCCCGTAGAGCCCCAAGATCTTCTCCTGCACCCCAAATTTTCACCCCAAACCCCCAAAGATGTCCCGTAGAGCCCCAAGATCTTCTCCTGCACCCCAAATTTTCACCCCAAACCCCCAAAGATGTCCCGTAGAGCCCCAAGATCTTCTCCTGCACCCCAAATTTTCACCCCAAACCCCCAAAGATGTCCCATAGAATCCCAAGATCTTCCTCTGCACCCCAAATTGTCACCCAAACCCCCAAAGATGTCCCGTAGAGCCCCAAGATCTTCTCCTGCACCCCAAATTTTCACCCCAAACCCCAAAGATGTCCCACAGAACCCCAAGATCCTCTCCAGAACACCAAGATCTTCCTCTGCACCCCAAGTTTTAGTCCATTTTGGGCAATATCCCCCCCACACCTACACCCAGGTGGGGGCACAGGGCAATGGGGGCACCCCCAGCCCCTCGGGGGGGGTCGTGGCACTGACACCAACACATTTAAAATGGTTTTAAAACATTTATTTACAGTCTGAGCAGGAGGAGCAGCAGAGGCAGGTCCAGCCCTGCTGCTCCCCCAGGGTGGGGCTGGGGGCTCCTGCCCCCCTCCCCTGGGNAATCCCAAAGATGTCCCATAAAACTCCCAAGATTTTTCTCTGCACCCCCAATTTTCACCCCAAATCCCAAAGATGTCCCACAGAACCCCAAGATCCTCTCCAGAACACCAAGATCTTCCTCTGCACCCCAAGTTTTAGTCCATTTTGGGCAATATCCCCCCCACACCTACACCCAGGTGGGGGCACAGGGCAATGGGGGCACCCCCAGCCCCTCGGGGGGGGTCGTGGCACTGACACCAACACATTTAAAATGGTTTTAAAACATTTATTTACAGTCTGAGCAGGAGGAGCAGCAGAGGCAGGTCCAGCCCTGCTGCTCCCCCAGGGTGGGGCTGGGGGCTCCTGCCCCCCTCCCCTGGGCGCTGGGGGCTTCCTGCCCCTCTCCCCTTGGCACCAGGTGAGTTCTTCCCCATCCTCACCCCGATTTTGGCTCCTCACCCCCCGGGTCTCTGGCACTGCTGTAAACTGAGTTATTCCACCCTTCCCTGTTCCGGGCGATCTCGATGGCAAAAAACTGGATTCTGGTGGCTAAAAAACAGGAGAGGAAAAACCCTCCAGCAACAGATCTGTGGGTTCAGCTTCCCCACTGCCCCCTGCACCTCATTCCCTGGGGGTTCCCAGCCCCTTTCCCACCGAAGATGGTGTTTTCCTCTGTGTATTCCCGGCAGGAATCCAGGCGGAGCAGAGTCCCGTAGTTGAAATCCTCCACCACCCCCTCGAACTTCAGGCAGAACGGGCGCCACTTCTGGGGGGAGGGAAACACTCTGAGCCCCCCCAGACCCTCAGGGAAAGGGAACAGAAAGGGACCTGGGGGGACTGAGGGACAGGAAGCTCAAGAGGAGCCAAGAGTGTGGCCAGGTGGCCAAGAAGGCCAATGGGCTCCTGGCCTGGATCCAAAGTAGCGTGGCCAGCAGGCCCAGGGCAGTGAGCCTTCCCCTGGCCTCTGCCTTGGGGAGGCCACACCTTGAGTGTTGTGTTGAGTTGTGGGCCCCTGAGTTGAGGCAAGAGATTGAGGGGCTGGAGCGGGGCCAGAGAAGAGCAACGAGGCTGGAGAAGGGAGTGG
>VWZD01005619.1:11019-26258 GCA_013396695.1 Sakesphorus luctuosus
CTGATGGTGGACTCAATCTCCTCATCCAGATCAACAAAGATGTTTAGCAGGACTGGGCCCAACACTGATCCCTGGGGGACACCACAGTGACCAGCTGCCAGCTGGATGCAGCCCTGTTCAGCAGCACTCCCTGGGCCCAGCCATCAGCCAGTTCTTAACCCAGCACAGAGTGCCCTTGCCCAAGATGTGAGCTGCAGCTTTTCCAGGAGTATACTATGGGAGATGATGTCAAAAGCTTTGCTAAAGTCCAGGTAGACACATCCACAGCCTTCCCCTCGTCCACCAGTTGTGTAACTTGGTCATAAAAGGAGATCAGATTGGTCAGACTGGACTTGTCCTTTCTAAACCAGCATTGGCTGGGCCTGATCCCCCATCCATTGTGTAGATGTCATGTGATGACACTCAGGATGACCAGTGGCATGCACTAAGGTCAGACTGACAGGACTGCAGTTTCCCAGATCTTCCTTCCAGCCCTTGTGGATGGGCATCACACTGGCCAACTTCCAGTCATCTGGGACCTCCCCAGTGAGCCAGGACTGGTGATAAATGGTGGAGAGCAGCTTGGTGAGCTCTTCTGCCAGCTCTCTCAGCACACTAGAGTGGATCCCATCTGATCCCATAGACTTGTGAGGATTCAAGTGGCTCAGCAAGTCACTAATGTCTTCCTCCTGGACTACAGGGGGGCTATTTGGCTCCCTGTCGCTGTCTACCAGCTCAGGAGGCCAGTTTTCCTGAGAAGGACCTGTCTTATTGTTGAAAACTGAGGCAAAGAAGATGTTAAATACCTCAGCCTGTTCCGTATCTTAGGTCACTGTTCCCCGCCATGTCCAACAAACTATTAATGTATTTATAAAAACACTTTTTTTATCCTTAACAGAAATGGTCCGATTGCGTTCAAATTCTGCTTTCACCTATCTATTTTTTTTTCTACAGGATCTGATGACATTCTTAAACTCTTTGTGAGTTGCCTGCCCTTTTTTCCAAGGGTGTTGAATTTTCTCTTTTTCTCTAAGTTCCCACAAAATCTTCCTGTCCAGCCAAGCCAGTTGTCTTCCCTATTGGCTCACCTTTTGGCACATTGGGACAGCCTACCCCTATGCCTTCAAGATTTCGTTCTTGAAGTATATCCATCCTTCCTGGACATTTTTGTTTCTCATGGATGTTTGTTAAGGTCATGTNTGGCTGTTTGTCAAGGTACTGTCTGGACCAGCCTCCTGAGGAGGCCAAAGTCTGCCCTCCAAGAGTCCAGGGTAGAGGTTTTGTTGATACCCTGGCTTGTTTCACTGACTATGGAAAACTCTATCACTTCATGATCATGGTACCCCAGATGGCCTCTGACCACTATATCTCCCACCAGCACTTCTCTGTTTGTAAACATTAGATCTAGTGAGGCCCCAGCCCGGGTAGGTTTCTTTATCAGTTGCAACAGGAAGTTATCCTCCATCCATTCCAGGAACCTCTTAGAATGCCTCTTCTCTGCTGTATTGAGCTCTCAGAAGACATTCGGCAGGTTGAAGTCACCCACAAGAACAAGAGCTTTGAAACACCCACCAGATGCCTGCAGAAGAATTGATCCACCTCTTCATCCTGGGTGGTCTATAGCAGAATCCCACTAGGATGTTGGCCTTGTTGGCCTTCCCCCTGATTCTTACCCGTAGACTCTCAACCTTATTGTCACTGATCTTAAGTTCTACATAGTCAAGAGACTGTTGGACATACAGAGCCACTCCTCCACCTCTCCTACCTTTCCTATCTCTCCAGAAGAGCATATAGCCATCCATGGCAGCATTCCAGTCATGCCAGTCATCCCATCAGGTTTCCATGATGGTGACTGATGGCCACTGACCACAAAGATGGCTCCCAGCACACACTCCACACAAGGCGATGGTGAGGCGTAGAAGCAACTTTATTGGGAAGAACATGGACTTTTATGGGATTGGGTAGGGAAGGTACTAGAAACTGAGAGGTAACAAAAACAGGTTTCAATGGAAGCAGGGGTGGAATATGTAACTAGGGCAACAAACAAGCAATAGAAGAACAGTGGTCAATTGGCCAATAAGGGAATGGGGTTCTGAGCAGAGGTGGGAAAATGTCCTATGGGCTTATGGGAAGAAGAAGATGACTAAGGGGAAAACAACAGGGGAGTAATTTTGGAAAATTGGAGTTGGTTGCAACCACAGAACTCAAAACCTGTACAATCGAAACTCCTCATTTAAACATCCATAATATTGAAATTATCATTTGTCGGTTCTGATGCAATAAGACCCTTGCTATCTTCATATATCCATTTTGGGTAATGTTTTTCCAAGTCTGTATGATGAGCTTCCTCCCACAGGTGACTGCATCATAGCTTTCCTGCCACACAATGACTCCTAGCTCCTCTTGCTTAGCTCCCATCCTGCATGCATTAGTGTACAAGCACTTCAGCTGGGCTGCTGATTTCACTCTTAACGCAGGATTTCCACTCTTAGGCTCATCTCTGGAGAGCCTGGTCTCACCCCCTTCCCCCTTCAAACTTAATTTAAAGCCCTCTTGATCAGCCCTGCCAAGTTGTAGGCTAGAGTTCTTTTGCCCTTGCTAGACAGATGAATCCCATCTGATACCAGAAGGCCTGGCAGCATAAAAGTTGGCCAATGATCATAAAAACCAAAATTCCGCTGGTTGCACCAATCCTTAAGCCACTTCCTGATTAAATGGGTTTTCCTGCACCTTTCCTCAATCATCCCTGCTTCTGCAGGAAGTGATGTGAACACCACCTGCACTCCTGATCTATTAACCAAACAACCCAGAGCCTTAAAGTCCTTTTTAATTGCCCTGGTGCCTTTTTTATCAATCTCATTACCAGCAACCTGAACAACCATCAGTGGGTAATAATCACAGAGCAGAATTACCTCAGGGAGTCTTCTAGCAATATGCCTCACCCCAGCCTGGGGGAGGCAGAAGACTTCCCTGTGGGATCGGTTTGCCTGCCATATAGACCCCTTTCCCCTCAGAGAAGAATCACCCACCAAAAATACACTTCTTTTTTTCTTAATAGCTAATTTTAAAATAAATCAAAACATGAATATGTTCCAAAAGGAACATTATGGATTATAAAATAAGTGGTTGCCTGCAAGTTTTACACAGAAGCAGGGATTTATATGCTCACTGTAGGACCAGTTCTGATATGGGGAATTATTGCTTCCAAGGTGTTGTTTAGAAATTGCTTGCAAATCTAGAATGAAAATGAGTGATCTGCAAAGACAACACAAAGAGAGGAGACTTCCAGACTAGCAGTTCCAACCTCCATCTGTTGTGGACAGGTTTAGTGGCATTTCCATCCACTTTTTTGAGCTAGTTAGGCTGTTTCTCATTCCACTGTCCAGAAGGGCTGGCTGTCCTCAACCTCAGTCCTCAGAGGCTTAGACACATTTGCAGCTCATAATGCGCTCGGGAGTGGTTTATACCTATTTGTTTACTTGCCATCATTGTACTTCACTTTTAACAGCTCTTCTTCCTTCCTTCCTCTGACATGTTCTTAAAGAGCTGCTATACCCCACTATATACTGCTATATATATATGTATTTGTATACATAATATATAGGTATACATCCTATATATGTGTATACTGTGTATAGTGTGTATATATACTCTATGTGTGTATATATATATATATATTTATATATACACTGTACTGTTATTTTTTGATACAACTCTTTACTTTTACTTCTGATGTCTTCCTAGAAGAAACTGCTCCAGATTAAATTGATATTTTCTTGGACAGTGGTCAGAATTGTATGTGGCACTGTATTCTCGGTAAAAAAATTTGCTATTTTCTTCTTCAGACTGCTCCCAGAAATTTGGTTTAGTCATCTTTCAATGTAAGATATTTCAGTGTATTTTCTTTGTTTTGGTCCTTTGTCAATCCTAGTTGATGAGTCTGCTTTTATGCAAGTTTGGTTTTTTTACCCTGGAAGTCCAGTTAACAGATGAATTTAGTACAATCCTCTTGCAAGCACTCCACATTCAGTTCCATTCCAGTTCTAGTTACCTACAAGCTTTTCTTTCAAACAGCAATATACAGCTTTTAAAATTTCTGATACTGAGCCAGCAGAGCAGCTTATAATTTCATTATACCTTGTCTGGCATGCATCAACTGCTTGATGTTTTCAGTAGCATTTTTAACCAAATACATTTTGTAGCAGTGGGAATGATTGTTTCCCCTCTCTCTTCCTTGAAACTGCATTGGGACTTAACAGCACTTAGGCATGGAAAGCATCCTTCTCTCAGGTGCCACCAGTTTACTGCTGTAACATGACTGCTGTTAGAGGTCTCATGGAGCCTCCAAAATACTGGTGCGTTGTGGAATTTTCTTTCCTGGATGGATACATGGACACAGTTACAGATTCAAACTCTCTTTCTACCCTTTGACCTGCAGTTTGCGCATCTACTGGTATTCCACTAGGTGGTAGCACAATCATTGCAGACACTGGCATCTGCTGTTTTGTTCTAAAATTTGCGTAACTCACTCATCTCACAATTTTAGTATTTTCTTTTTAGTCAGAGCTCTTTAGTAAGAGCTCTTGAGAAAGAACTGAGGAGTGCGTAGTCCTGAATCCTATGAATCCTCTCAGATGTCTGTATAACAGTTTGGGGATATAGATATAGTTGGAATTGTCAGAGTTGCAAAGTGTAGGGAGGACTTCTTATTTCAGGCTGGCTCAAACTTGCACAGAGCAGGCAACAACCAAGTTTAGCTTCATCCAAATGTTCTCTATTACTTTGAACTTGGGGCACTAGCTGATATTGAACCTTTTATTTTTGTATCTTCCTTGCAGAGGAAACATCACCCACAATCAGCAAGCCAAAAAAGCAAAAAATATAAAAAACTTTCTTAATTGCAGTATAAATGCACTCTGAGTTCCTGGGACTGTGCATGTTTAGTTTGATTTGTAATTTGCAGGGATAGCTTTATTCAGAACACACATAAGATCAGCCCTCTACTTCTTAAAAAAGAAAAAAAAAAGAAAAAAAAGAAAAAAAGGGATAGATATGTGCCTTGCTATTTAATTTGCATAAAATGGTATTAGAATAAATATATGTGAAAATAGATTAGATTCTGGATTTGGATGACTGTTGAAAAAGTATCACTCTTACACTGAAATGAAGTAGAACCTAAATTATTAACAGTAGTTTATGTCAACATTTCCTTTCAAAATAGTGTGTGCCCCCTACCTTGACTACCTGTGATTGTGTACACATATCAAAACAGTTGGAGTTCTGTGACTACTATACCCTTCAGTCTGTTGCTGGAATTCTGTAACATTGATAATAAATGATAAAGTGCCTTAATAGATCCTCTATTTACACATAAGGCCAGTTTAAGAAAAAATTAAAAAGCAATCACTTTTGGAAACAAATAAAACAAGACTAACAATCGTCTCAATCCACTGCATTGACATAACACGTGCACAAGATGTGTACCAGACTGCAGAACTTTCTATTCAGATTCTTGCTTTTCCCACACCTTTTGACTTAAACGTTTTCTGCCTCCTGCCCCTGCCTCTTCCTCTGCTTGGCTGATATGGCCATTAACCGCAGCAGGACATAAATGGTTTGATGGGGAGGATGCTTGTTCTGGTATAGCTCAGCACAAAGCTATATTAGGTGGCATTATACGGCCCCACGGTTGCCTCAGGGAAGTTCTGTATGTTTCTGAGTGTGCTCCATGTTGACTTTATTCATTATATCTACTCATTTTTCCCTGCCTCACTGTTCCTCCTGTGGCAAGAACAAATTAAAGTCTCATATTGCAATCTCTCTATATTGCTCCAAAGCTTTTAACTGACTGACATTTTTAAGTCAGAAGATTGAAGAATACTTATCTTTACATGGCAGAAATGGTAGTAAAATGCAGAAAAGTCTTACACTAGTTAACTTATTGTCAGGAATGTTTTATTATGTCTTACCATTTATGAATGTAATTTTTCATCCTCAGGGTTATTTTAAAATCCTGGAATTGGTATCCTATATCTTCAGACTTGCATAGTCTTCTGCAGGGCACAGACAGGCAGCAAGCCCTAGACATGTAAATCCTTGGCAGTGGTGATACACTAGCAGAGAAAATATGATTACCTACTTAGCATTAGTGCCTACAGCATTAGAGCCTGAAACAAGAGATGCTAAACAGGAGGGAAATAGAGCTGGTGTGCATAAATCACAGAATCATCAAGGTTGGAAGAGATATTCAAGATTATCGAGTGCAACCATCAACCCAGCACCACCATAATCACCCCCTAAACATCCCCAAATGCCACATTCATATACCTCTTGAACACTTCCAGATACAGTGACTCCACCACTACGCTGGGCAAATTAGTCCAATGTTTGAGCACATTTTCAGTGAACATTTTTTTTACTAATGTCTAATCTGAATCTTCCCTGATACAATTTAAGGCCATTTCCTCTCATCCTTTTACTTGAGGCATGGCAGAAGAGGCCAACTTTGCTACAACTTCCATTCAGGTAGTTGTAGAAAACAATGATGTACCCCCTGAGTCTTCTCTTCTCCAGGCTGCATAACCTCAGTTCCCTCAGCTGTTCCTCTTATGACTTATTTTCTAGACCCTCCAGTAGCTTCATTGCCTGTCTTTCGTTTTCTGCAAAGGGTCCTCTGCCCTTTGCAGTGACCTCACTTTCTACTCTTAATAAGTCTCTGTTTTATCATATGTTTATGCTTTCTAGTAAAGAATTTTAAATAAGCTGGAATACTTGTCACAGCATTACAACTGTTTAATAAAGTAATCAGTCTAGACCAATTTAAAACTTTCATCCTGCACCATAAATTCTGCCTTATCTTTGTGTAAGAGTGATACTTTTCCAAAAGTCAAGAAAATCCAAATCCAAAGTTCTTTCCTGAGCTTGTTAATACAGCCATAGTGACTTTTTTTCCTGTAGCATGGACATACTTTCTGCGCTCTATGAAATGGTTGGATTCATTCTCCATTACTTTCTGGCCCCCTTTTCCACACTGCAAATCAATTCTTTCTGACAATTAACTTGCTTAGCTGTCTATCTTTTGAGAATGAGTTATGAAAAATTGCTTTTCTGGAGAAGTATTTGTGTTTGTCCATCTGAGTGATCTTTAGTGCCTGGGGATTCTTGTGGTTTTAGAGTACCAATCTGACTAAACACTGTTATTCAACCATATAGGAAAGGAGATAAAGAATAAAACTATCATCTCAGAATTGCACAGGAAATATAGATAAACATAATTTCTTATCCAAATTGTGGCCTGGCCATAAAGCTGGGATAAAGCATCTTATTGCACACAATTGAAACTTTAATTATTTCTTTATTTAGTGTATCTATTTTGTAGATAAGAAAGTACTTTACATTAACACTTAGGCATGGCTGAAGAAATTAAAAATGTGTGTGAAGATCTGATGTATAGTTTCTTTTTTATCTAAAAGAGTTTTACAGTAACTGCTGGAGTCTTATCAAATCAGAAACACCGGAATGTCATTGCATCAAATGGCTAATCAGGGAAATTTTTCACAGTGACTTTTCTTACGCAGTTAGCTCTTAATATGCATTTTGGAGAGGAGGTGTTCAACACTGACAATTGAAATCACTCAAATTTAATCAGAGATGAAGTATTATGACTGAGAGGTTTGAATTGTTCTAACATGAACTAATTTGTCCAATATGACACTAACTGTCCTGTGTTAAATTCCTTCATTGAGTTGAATGATTGTGGTGTAATTTGCTGAGTTACTTTATATCTAATCAGCTTAACTTGTCTGAATGTCCTTGATGTTTATGGGTGTCTTTGCTCAAGCATATTATTTTCCCTCAAGTTTTCCCAAACCATATGACTTGAGAGACATTCTAATGAGTACCAGTGATTTATTTCTTTGTAGACCTTCAAATGGACTCTGAGCATTAAATACTTTCCTATCACTTCATGGTTTTTCCATTGTGAATAAGGAAAAATATTTAAATTTAGTAAATTTTCCTCTTCAAGGTCAAGTCTCTTCAGTCTCATCATTTCCCATCAAAAAGTGACTTTTTTATGATCATGCCAAAGGGAAAATTATTAGTCATATGTGCATAATCATGAGATATTGCTGTCAGGTTGCTTGTTGTGGATGTTTATATGTAATACAAAGCAGGAAACCTTTATTTTAGCTGCCTTCGTATTGCCAAAATTTAACTATGTTGACAGAAACTTTTTCCATGTCTGATCTCTGTTCTAGCCTGCCTTTATTTTGACAGCTGATGGAAAGCTTTCTGCTTGTTCCTGCTCTGAACCTTTATTTTGCTTGATTGAAACAAGGACAACAATTTACTTTTGTCTCTCCCAGTCCCATGTCAGTCAGCGTCTATTAAAAGTTTTTGAATAAAGGATTCTATCATCCAATATTGGATTGAGTGGACTACGTAGAAGTAATGTGAAGGAAGAATTTATATAACTGGCAGATGGTTACACTAGTTTATTATTTGTGCAGTAGTCTATTATTTCTTTCTAGAATTCTGTCTGGTTGTTCACACCTTGGATAACACTCTGAACTTTTTATTAGGTGACAGTGGTTGGCTTGAACCATACATTCAACTTCAGTGAAGGTACATGTGGAAAATATTATTGTTGCACAAGTGAAAATGTGTAATTTACTTAACAATAAATAAAATGCATAGACATATGCACATACGAAAGATATGTAAAGCAAAGTGAGAGTTGAGAACTACTGTTAGTGGGTTCCAGTCTCCTGGGCTTATTTCTCCCAACATTTTAAAGCACAGAATACAAGAATTATTTCTTGCCTGGTATCTGCAATGGGAGTTAATCAAGGTGCTGTAGTATGTTGAAAGTGCCGCTTTAGATTCCAGTCCCTCTTCTCTGAGAACTCAAGTTCAATAGCAAGGAAAGTGAAGAGAGAAACTGAAGAGTCACAGTGAAGCCTCAGGCTGTGAGCATGGACCACAGTGTCCTATCTTCTGTGGCTTTTCAGTTCTCTTTGTATTGTTAATCACCAACCTGTTGCGCTTTAGTTGAACTAAGAAAAGTCTGCTATACACGGTCTGTTCTTTCTGCCAACCTCCAGGGACAAGGCTTATTGTGGCAGTTTTGTTTGGGAACATTGTCTCGTGTGTATTGCTTTGTCTTGGGGAATGCTGGTTAAAGATGTTTGCCCTTTGCTCAGGCTTCAAGTTGGGCTTTACAGTAATTCCTTATTTGATGGGAAAAACTCTTCTCTGTGTCTTCCTTTCTAAATGTCAGTCTGTTTCAGGTCTGATGTAATTTGCTTTTAAGATGATCAGAAACAGTTGAAGATGCAAAGTGAAGAAGTTCTTACTGAAGTACCACTGACTGTAGTAGGCAAAATGGCCAGGATATTATAATGGTGAAAAAATAAAATTATGAGCATTAATAATCCACCAAGCATTCCCAATAGCCCACTGCACTCTGTTAGCTAGATTTATATTTTAGCCTCTTATTTAAGAAGTTTTAAGTAGTCTGATTAGTTTTATTTTTCTGTGAAATCTGATGAAGAAAAGTAATTTCAAGAAATTTCTACCTCAGTGAGTATGGGGGAGCAAATTATGTTTAGACCGTAAATTTAAGGGAGCAAACATTTCTATGGGAGCAAATTTTTTAACTTACATCCTGTGATGCTTGCTGGTGGCTATAAGAAGAAAGTCCAGTGCCATATTGTGGTCAAGAAGAGAAAGAAGCAGTCAGAGTTACTTAATGGAGTAATATTAAAATTTTACAATAGTTTTAATGGATAAAATAGTAATACAATATGGAGGCATATGTTTCAGTATGTACTTTTTCTGTGATGGCATTCAAAGCATGGAGCTAATATGCTTTGGGGTGCATGTGTATTTATGTTCATGGTTTATATATTGTATGGGGTTTGTAATATTTGTCTTTATTTTATCTAGTAATTTGCTTCTGCAAATTGTCCTTTGCAATTTGTCTTTGCACTGCAGGAATTGGAGTATCCCTGTGGACTGTAGGGTCCCCCCCGATGGCGAGCCAAGGCCTGGCAGCTGGGACCTGTCCCACCCAGTCAGGGAGCTGGAGGTCTGGGGACAGCCCCAGCTCTCAGCATCCGCAGAGTCCTTGGCTGTGTCCAGTTCTGTCCTGAACATCTCTAGGGATGGAGGCTTAACAGCCTTTCTGGGTCATGATGCAGTGTTGGACCAAACCCATGGCTTAAACAGAAAATATATCATTACATCTAGTTGGATTTTCTCACTTTTCTGCCTGAGTTTGTGGTCTCTTACCCTACCACTGTGCTGCTCTGAGGAGAATCTAATTCTGTCTTATCTTCTGATCAGCCATTTATATATACTGATGTTGTCTCCCCTTTGTCTTCTCCTCTGAAGGCTGAATAAACACAGTTCTGTCCACTTCTTAGTTCTCCACTGGGCTCATATATTTATATTCATGGGCTGTAAATGATAGCCCAAGATAAAATCTTAAGGAAATGCAAATTTAAAATTGTTATGGTTTTCTTGTTAGAACAAACAAGGCTAGCACAAGCAAATGCTACCTGCCTGCATCTGTAGACAACTCTGAAAAAGCTCACTGCTGTCTTATTCGGGAGGGTTATTAATATCCACCTTCACATTCACATGTACAGTATGAAATGAGTTTTGCAAGTGTCCTACAGATAAGACATGCTAAGCGGAAGTGCTGTAGACTATGAATAGAAGTATTGGAGATTTTTCTTGTACTATATTTGTATCTTTAAAACAGATTCTTAGGGTCAGTTTTCTTTGGGACCCATGCCATTGCTACTTTTTCTGAAGACTGGATGATTCTCCTTTACAAATGAGGACTCTAGATCCTGGAATGGCTGTAGCCAGTATTATGTGTATCAAGACAGGATCATGTGACATGGTGTCCTTGTACAAGTTTTGAGCTGGCTCAAGCTTCTCAGCAGGCAAAATCAATCAAAATTGACTGCTGATGTGCTCGAGGGCAGGAAGGCTTTTCAGAGGGATCTGGATGGGATAGACTGATGGGCTGAGGGCAGTTGTATGAGTTTCAACAAGACTGAGTGCCACAAAAACCACAGGCAGCACTACAGGTTGGGGGAAGAGTATCTGGAAAGCAGCCCAATGGAAAAGGACCTGGGGGTGCTGGTCAACAACAGCCGAACATGAGCCAGCATGTGCCCAGATGGCCAAGAAGGCCAATGGCATCCTGGCCTGTATCAAGAATAGTGTGACCAGTAGGACAAAGGCAGTGACTGTCCCCATGTATTGGGTACTGGTGAGGCCACAGCTTGAGTGCTGTATTTAATTTTGGGCCTGTCACTCCAAGAAAGACAGTGAGGTGCTGGAGCAAGTCTGGAGAAAGGCAATGAAGCTGGTGAAGGGTCTGAAGCACAAGTCTAGTGGGGAGAGGCTTAGGGAGCGGCTTAGGGAGCTGGGGTTCTTCTCCCTGCAGAGAGAGAGGTTCAGGGGAGATCTTATTATTATCTTATTCCAATCTTAACAATTCTATGATTCTGTGATTCTGTAATTCTGTGATTCTGTGAATCCTGTGCTTGTGACATGGTGGATTTTGTTGAAGGGACTGACAAACCTGGGTAAAAAGACTATCAAGGCAGTCACTGTAGATTTAGAATACATTGGCTGATTTCAGAGATCCCTGAGAGGAAGGATAGAGGTGTATATTCACTCTCTTTCCTGTGAGTCTGTTTCTTCTGCTGCTTCACTGCCCATCTTCTCATTCACTTTGTATTTTACATTCACAAGCACCTCATAGCTCGAGAGGACAGGTGTGGAACTCAGCTGGAGGGAAATCCTATAGAACTAAACTTACTTATTTTACCCTTGCCTTGCAAAAGACAGCTACTGTCTCTTCTGGGAGCTGAAAAATGCTGCAAGTTCCTCTAACTAGAAAAAAAAGCAAGAACAGGGACTGTGAAATTGGCAGCCGTCAGACTGGGCACCTAGACATGTGCATATAGGACTGTTAATGGGTTGTACATCACAGTCTGCTGTCCTAAGCGGTCTCCAGCCCTATGGGCCCTTATAATGAAATTGTAGTGGGATACTGGGAAAAATCTGGATAAAAGCATTAATATGGTCAGATTAAAATCCTGATTGACTTGGCGCTGATTGTTTGAGTGTATGATTTAGCCAAAACAGTTGGCTTTTAGCTAAGTATAATCTTAAAAACTGCTAGGGTAAACACATCACTCCGTGATACGGTTTAAATAGCGGAATTACTTGGGAAAGTTCTGCTTAAACAGGAAGAGCGGTCTGAGATGAATAGTAAATCTCATAAAAGGAAGAAATGCTGTATTAAACTAATAGGAACTGGATTAAACAAAAAATCCCCATTGCCAAAAGCTAAAAAACCTTTGCTTTTTTATTGCTATTATAAATTATTGTCTATAATATTAACTTCTTTTGAAAAGAAAAACCTTTCTTTTTCTAAATAGGTTCATGCAGTGATTTTTGTACTGTCTCCATTCTGCACAAAAACCTGATAATTCAGGTAAAATAGATACTGAATTGAAGAATAGTTTATCTGGATGGATGGCATGGTGCAGGGACAGATATTTGTCAGGATCAGCAACATTTTTCCGAGAACTCTTTATAGAAAAATGCAGTTTCACTTCACCAAAATTATTTACGTGCTTCAGTTGGTATTGGATAATAATTTTACCCAAACAACCACCCTAAAGTTTTAGCATTCCAGAAATATTTTTCTTCTGTTTAGATTGTTGGTACTTGGCTACTAAAGAAGTTTCATTACTGTTGACAAAATTGGCAAAGAGAAAATGATTCTTGTACCCAACCTTGTCCTCTAGAATGCTTGTGGTTAGCAGTGTCCTGAGTTTCGTCTCCAAGAGACCTCATTCAAAGCCTCTGAATCAGACAGGGTTTGAAAGTGATATATCCCATTGCTCAGAAGGCGCTGTAACCTCCGGGCTATTTAGCATGAGCTCAGTACAGCCAATACATACTCCAAAGGCCCACTGGGAAACTGACATTTCACACAGAAAAATATTGAAGTGGGACTACTCATTTCAAACAGTAGCTTGTATCCAAACCCCCTCTTTTTTACCTCATGTAATTTCTGGCAGAAATTAGTTTTAGGTTGAATAAGAACATTTTAGCAACAAAAGAAAATGAGAAGCAATAAATTATTTAGAAAGTTCACAACACTTAAAGGTGAAAGTGACAGATATAATCAGATTTGTACCAGTTCCAGTTCCAGCTGTGTTTGGTTTGGTTTACCAGTGAATGTTACTTCACAGGAACCTGCTGTAATACAGACAAAGAGGATAAATAGACTTTTTCATCTTAAAAAAATGTGCAGCAATAAATTGATTGAGCATATTGAAAATTAAACATTTAATGCAAAAGGATTACCTGATTCTAGCTACTCCTTGGAGAGCACTAACAGGCATTAGTTTAGACTTAGTGCAGAAAGTTAATGAAATAAGTAGATGATGGACATTATTCAGGGTCTTCACTACCAATCATGACCTAACAATGAATGTGTGGCATTCCCCTGGATAGCTTCAAGGTCAATGAAACAGGATTTTATCACATCAGTAAAAATCATGGGATATCACTTAAAAGAATGGAAAAGATATATATACACACACTGAGTCAAATGTAACTGAAAAGCTCAATAAATATGTGTGAAAACTGCTGGAAAATTTAAATAGAGTAGACAAGTCACCAGATGGGGGCAAAAGTTAAAAAGATAAGGGAAACTATTAAGTGGCCATGTTTAAAACAAACAAAAAATCCTGATTGGCAGCACTTACATGGGTAAACAAGTTTACATACTAGTAAGGATAGACAGAATATTTTTAAATAGCTGTTATTTTTTAAGTCCTGTAAGAACTTGAATTTTGTCTTCCTTGATAGCATTTTTTGATTTTAACTAGCATAAGCAAGAAGAGATTTCAGCCATATTGTGTGTACTAGAAGTAAAGCTAATTGTTCAGACTTTGGAAGTTAGTTTCTAATCTAAATTAGTAAAATATATTTGATTTGATGTTCTCACATTGTTGCATTCAACTGAAAAAACAGTACATTAAAAACACTTATGTTCTCTAAATGGAAGAGGAAAAGAAAAATTGAACCTTCCGGCAAGATTTCCACAGATCCAAATGACTAACTTGTCTACTTTGAATTTTAGTGGACCAAAGGTCCACCAATATTACATTAAGCTACATAATTAATTCAGTGTAAGTAGCTGTATAGTATAGAAAGTTGTATCTGATTTTGCTCTGATACTTTCAGAGTGGTTAGTGTAAAGGCAATTTGATTGAGTGTTGATGCTTGGAATTTGTTTCTGCCTTTACTTCTGATTTTTTTTTCTTCTCCAACTCTTATACTTGATACTTACAAGGTGTGAATGATATCACTTGTCTAAACAGTCTAACTAGCCACTTCTACTGAGACATCTGACTTACTAAATGAATTAGATGTTCATTTAGGGTGCAGGTTACAATATATATTGTCTCACTTTCTTCCTAACTTTTAAGGGTTTAGGCTTGCAAATCTGTGATTAAGTATAGCATAGCTTGTATTAGTTGTGAAGTGAGTCTCTTGGCTTACTGATGTCAGAGACATAAACCCAACTAAAGCTTCATAATTTTTCAGTAGTTCTTTCAAAGCAGTGAACTATAGCACAGTTTCAGTTAAATGGTTATTGAAGTCACTGTTGAACTAAATCTAGAAACTAACATAAAAGTATCAGAGATCAGACCGGATCAAAGCACAGAATCTTTTTCCAGGTAATGAAGTGCACCACCTACATTTAGTTTCAAAACCAATCATTGAACCTGGAAAGCACATTCGGGACAACAGTGCCTTTGGACCACATTCCAATCCTTAATCAGAACTACCCTTTTAAAATATCTACTTTGTTTGGAGGTCCTGGTCAGGTTTTTTTCAGACAATAGTAAACTGACATATTTTATTACAAAAACATAACTTGGTTCCTAATAACATTAAACTAGTATATCTCTGGGTGTAATGCCATGTATGATTTGTTTCAACAAATTGTTACTTTCCACTTCATCAGGAACACCAGGACAATGCTTGGTTTAGGAAGTTCATACCAATATTTCACTCTGTTCTCCAAGTTACAGTAAAGGAAGTGGTCACATCTGGGTGGGCTTTATTTGGACCATGATGGCAAGTCTACCAGGTCACAAGGTCTGTTTCTGTTAAAGATGCTGTGTTCATTTAATTAATTTCAGAGAAAT
>VWZD01005621.1:0-14424 GCA_013396695.1 Sakesphorus luctuosus
CTGGCTCCATGGGCCCATGATGCTTTGAGTCTCCTGTAAGTGGATAAAGCCGAGGGGTAAATTTAACCATGGACATTATTTCCCAAGTTATCCGCTATTGTGAAACCCTGAAAAGGGGATAGTGACCCCAGTGTGGAGATAGAGACCCCAGTGCAGGGATAGAGACCCCTAAGAAGGAGATGAGTGGATTTAACCATGGACATTATTTCCCAAGTTATCCACTATCGTGAAACCCCATAAAAGGGGATAGTGACCCCAGTTTGGGGATGGCAACCCCTGAAAAAGGGATGGGATGATCCCAGTGTGTGCCTCAAGGACATTTAACCTTGGGGAAAAAAGTAACTTGCATTTTGAGTTCTGTGTTGCAGGACACGAATCATCAAATGAAGAAGACCTGAGCTGAACTGGTGTTAGTGTCCAGTGATGAACTGATTTTTTTCCTAATTGAAGTACCTACCCCATCCTAATAGACTATTGCCTACAATATGGAGGAGTGGAAGACAGCCCTGGATAGAACAAGGACTGTTTAAGCGCGGGAATGAATGGATGTAAACTTATAGAATGTAAGTTTGACGTCATTTGGTATGAAATAAGAGGTGGAAGTTGTAGTGGTTTCAGCTAGGCCTCAAATTAGCAGGCTCAGAGAATCTATGTGGATTGGTAAAGACAGCTATCACCTGACTGAGTAACCAAGGAAGTATTTCATACCAGATGACGCAAACTTAAGATATGGAGCAGCAGTGAGAAGTGTTAGTTCAGTTCCATCATGGCTGAACTAAGAAGAGGACGTCTTGCAGCTCTCCTAATGTGCTAGGCCCTGCTTCGGCCGCTGCTTCTTGCATTTTGTTTGAGTTCAGGGAAGTAGAAACATTTTGTTGTTACTCTTTCTGTTTCTTGCAGGGTGTCTTTTAGAGTGCTTATGAATCTAGAGTAATACACTTTGCATTAACTGGAGAGTGAGAAGTTATTTCAAGTTCTTTATAACTTGTGTAAGTGTGTGTATTATATTGTAGTTTTCTCTTAATTTTCTCTTTTCTGTATAAATACATGTAGTTAGTTTCAGCATAAACCTAGTTTAAAAGTTTTTTTTCCTCTCCCTCTTCTTTTTCTCTTGCCTAGTTGGGAGGAAGAAGAACCCTTTTTCTCTGTTCTTAGGCAGTTGGCATTTTGCCAGCTCAACCCAAGACAGAAAGTCTAATGGAAAGTCGAGACTGCTACAGCACTTAAGAGAACTCAATAAAATAATAGAGCCTAAGAGGACTCTTCAGCCAGGACTTCCATCACCAACAATAACACCTTCAGAGTGGCCTGTAGTGGTTATTGATTTAAGAGACTGTTTCTTTAACATCACATTGAACCTTAAAGACTCTCGTACGTTCTCATTTACAGTGCCTTCCACCAAAGCAGCGGAACCCTCTCAGCATTACCACTGGACAGTCCTTCCACAAGGAATGAACAACAGCCCCACCATTTGCCAAAGAGTCATTGCAGATGTGTTATCACCAGTCCATTGATAGTTTCTGAATACCACCATCTACCACTATATGGATGATATCTTACTGGCAGTGGAATCCAAAGGACAACTCAAGCAAGTGCATTTGTCCAGGAAAGCTGCATTATGGACACATGGCCTTGAAATTGCACTGGGGAAAGAATAAGTGGCTGTTCCATGGAAATACCTTGGATTTCAAATTAATAGCACAACAATTCAACCTCAGACTGTTACTTTACCCACTGACATCCACACCTTAAATGACTTGTAATCGCTAATAGGTTCAATCAATTTGGTTAGGCCTGTGTTAGGTATAACCACAGATGCCTTGAGACCACTATTTCAACTCCTGAAAGGGGAGGTAGACCCAAACTCCACTCAACGCTTAACTCTGGAAGCCCTGGTGGTATTAAAGGACATAAATCAAAGACTGTGTTTCTGTGAGAGCAGAAGGAAAGTGTACACATTATCTGTTGTTCTAGTAATTTTTTTAGGTATCAGACAACCCTGTGCTGTAGTAGGACAATTAGATATAAAATGCAAAGATTTTCTGTTGTGGGAATGGGTTTTCTTAAGCTTCCAGCTTCCCAAATCCATTACTACATACCCTGAGATGCTCTCCAAAGTCTAACACAAAAGCAGGTTAGGACTTTGGGAGCTCTTGGGGGGGATCCAGATGTTATTTATGTTCCTCTGTCTACTGTTCAACTACCTCAATTGCAGATTCGTAGTTCTGATTTTCAGTTAGCCATTGCTGATTACAGGGGTCAATTTTCAGTTCACCTTCCATCTATTCCTTTTTTGCAGCTGTTCCATTAGCAGGTGCTAGAGCTGTTTTCATAGGTGGTTCTGGCAAAACATCTAACGCAGTTGTCACATGGCTTAAAGCAGGAAAATGGCTACGTTATACACCCAAGGCAACAGGCTCCTCTGAGACAGAGAAGCTTTCGGCAGTCATATGTGCATTTCAGCTATTTACAGAGCCTTTACACGATGTTTCTGATTCAGCCTATGTTATTGGAGTAGTCCAGAGAACTGAGAATTCATACATAAAAGGTATCTTCAAATTACAATTAGCTCAAATCTTAAAATCATTACTCTATGAGATTAGGCATTGTAATCACAAATTTCACATAATCCATATCTGTTCTCACACTTCTCTCCCAGGACCCATCACAGCAGGAAATCATGTCGCAGATCAAAAAGCTAATACAGGGTACCTTGCACAAACTGCAGTAGTTCCAAACAATTTTGAAAAAGCAAAGCTGTCCCACAGCTTTTTTCACCAAAATGTAACCCACTTGATACCTGGCTGTCAGACATAACCCACTGTTCACCATTTCAAAAATTAAAATACATCCATGTGTCCACTAACACATGTTCTGGTGCTATTGTAGCAACAGTACATGCAGGAAAGAAGACCCGAGATGTCAAAAAGCACCTTATGGCTGCAATATTAATCCTTGGCATCCCCAAAGCTATAAAAACAGATAACAGGCCAGCATACACTTCTCGCTCCTTAAAAGAGTTTTTTAACATGTGGGGCATCTCCCATGTGATAGGGATTCCTCACTCTTCCATTGGTCAAACAGTAGTAGAGTGTGTTCATCAGACACTGAAAAATACGTTAACCAAACAACAAAACAACACAACTGAACTCACACTGCAAGAGAAATAAGACATTATATGTTACCAATTTTTTGAATAGATTAGAACAAGACACATCACCTATAGAAAGACACTTTAATGCACACCAAAAACCAAGTCAGTACTGATAGCAAAGTTACTTATAAAAGTGTTATAACAGCTGAACAGGTTGGCCCTGTTCCCCTTATCACCTGGGGGAGGGGGCATGTTTGTGTCTCAACAGCATCTGGTCCTGAGTGAGTTCTATAATGCCTGGTGAAGTTTTACAATAGTGAGTAACTATCATCATGATCTCCATCATCATTATCATCATCATCATCATCATCATCATCATCATCATCATCATCCTGATCCAACCAGTTATCATGTCATATCGGCCTTCACCCACACCTCTTCCTCTTCCAGATTGAGTTGCAACTAATTATGGAAACATACGGTCTTCTTTGGTTAAATCTTTGAAGGTTGATTTATTGTGTCTTTCAGTTTCAGATCCCTCTAACCCATTCAAAATATGTTTAATTACAATCCCCTGGTCCCCTCAAAAATGGTCTGGATTTTGAAATCAATATTCCCTTTGGTGTAATAATTCCAACAAAAATGGAAACCAGATTGTATCCTGCATTCCCCATCTCCCAGATTTCAAAACAACCCCACAATCTCTTATCTATAAAAAAATTATCCTGAAGAATTGGAAATTTTAGGCACCCTCCCCTCAGCTCATTTTTTCTATTTTGACACAAAAATAGAAGGGAAAAGTAAATGGCAGCTCAATGTAACATCTTATGGAGCCTATTCTAGTTTTCAGTTCTGTTGCAAGTTAAAAATAACTCTTGAAATCCAATCTCCCCCACAGTCTATTGTCCTCCCTGAGAAGGTATTTCTTATCTGTGGACTTCAGGGATGGAAGTCAGTCCCTAAAGAGGCAGTCAGGGGACCTTGCTCCTTTGGTCAATTAACACTGTGTAATCCCGTAAAGACAACTCCTTCCCTAATTGTCATCGCAAGTCATTGTGGTGGACAAAAAGGGCACAGATCGCAGGTGTCACACACAAGAGAATTTATTATATGACAGCAAAAAAGAACATGAAAAAGGAAAAAGAAAGCAAAAAGAAGCCCCTCTCTAACTAGAAGTTATACAATATATATCCTAAATCCCACCCATGGTCAGTTTTCATAGGTTTACGACAGTGTCTAAACTTTATTACAGCTTCTAATTGCATGTTAATCACTGCCCAGATGTACTTTTGTTTCATGAGAAATTTATCCACACTCCTTCCATCCCATGCTTGCCTCTCTCAAATCCCTTCTTATCTCACTTTGTTTTAGTTATCTTGCTAGTTTTCTCACCATTTTAATTATCCTTTGCTGTTCCTATCTGTACAAGGAGGTACCATTCTACCTAGGCCTGCAGCTGTCTTCATAATTCAAAAAACCTTTATAATCCTCACACCTAATTATTAATCCACCCAAAAAATTTACAAAGCATGACATCACAGTCTACCTTGAAAGGCCAGACTCATGCATAGTGTGGTAACTCAAAGAGAGTGGAGTACCACACATGGTAGGACCAATTGTGAAAAACAGAGCCCCTCAAGCAACTCCCCACCCTCCAGATCAGCAGCATCCTCTTTCTAAATTTCAAAATTTGCATCAATTCACAGAAGATTGTGACTCTAACCTAACTTTTGGTCACACAGCCAGGATATTTGGGGTAGCATAGTAATTTCGGCCAGTAGCACAATGCATGCCCTAGATTTGCTCACAAAAGTGGGATGCTGGTTATCCAAAGAGGCAAATGCAACTAGTGCAGCACTGGAAGACCTTTTACTGGATTCCCAACAAATTAAGAAAGCAACATAACAGAATGGAGCTGCAATTGATTTTCTATTATTGGTTAATGGATACAGTTGCAGTGAGTTTGAAGGGCTGTGCTGTCTAAATTTCTCAGACCATTTCCAATCCATCCACTCCCACATAAATGAACTCCGCTACCTCATTCAACAGATCCCAAAATCAGATGTGGTTAGTAAGGATGGTATGTTTATTTGGTTATCCCTAAAAGGCTTTCATTGCCCCTGAAAAAATTCCTATTATTTTTGTTTTTCATTTTGTTTGTGTTATTAATCCTTTGTGTCCTTCCATGTATATTTAGGTGTTTTCAAGCTCTTGTTTCAGGCAACGTTACTCAAGTTTATGTCTCATTATAAAACAAAAATGGAGGAATTGTGGGAGAAAGCTCTAACTACGAATCATGGAAAGAACACCTTTAGACATGAGATGACCACGACAGCAACCCTTCAGGATTAGAGTCTTAAAGTTTAAGTTTAGGACTTGCGTTTTTACTGTATGGGTTTCCCCTAAGTTTTGATATTCCCCGGCTCATGATACCCACGTGACTTTCCTGGTCAGTGCCATGCAGTCCTGCACAGATATTCTGCCCTGTCTCTTTCCTAACCCCATTGGTTGTCTCACCTGTCTCTCCCCAGTCCCTGGGTTCCTACTGGGTTTTGATCCTTCTGTTCCCTGATTCGCTAGCCGAGTACCCAAGACGTTCTCTTCCACCTGAGCCCTTACCCAATCGCATCTCACTTCTTGGGGCCCTCCCCTAGAAGCCTTAAAACCCCTCTGTCGATTTGAACAAACGCTTCTCATCATTGCACCCTCGGAGTGAGCACATTGTGGTTTTTGCTACCACACTGGGGGCTCGCACCGTCCAACCTGATCTCCAAGAGGCTGTAAGTGAGAAGCCGTCCCTTGGTCAACCCCTGTCAGTCTGATACATGGAGTATGTCCCTGGCTGAATTTTACATCTGTTATGCCTTCAGTGTTCAAATTTTTCTTTGACTGTGGAGTCTGCATGCAGAAAATATGTAACTGCAGATCAGTCTCTGTGTGTCTAAGAACTTGCTTACTGGTGTTAAGCCTATACTTGAACAATGCTTATCTTAACCCTCTAAAGATTCAATACATTTTCAAATTTATTCTTTTTATAATAAAAGGAAGTTGAAATTAAAAATTAGATATATTAGATATGCCTGGTAACTAAATAGCCAAAATAGCAAAATTCACAACTACTGGTTTTATTTTTGATTTTTGTCCATGTCTATCTGGGTGCATTAGCTATCCTACTTACCCAAGAGTAGAGTATGTATCTGGGGAAACAGCCATCTAGGTGTTACCTATGAACACTTGGAAAAGAAAAAAAACATACAAGTAGCAGTTCATTTGAGCCTTTCTCCATGAATTCCTGGTAGCACTGTATCTCATCCTTTACCATCTGTGGCATACCTCAGTGAACTTGTCATCTTTGTGTCTCCTGGAAGAGACACAAAGTGTCTCCTCTCCTGCACTTCATTTTAATATTTTTTTTCTAAAACAAAATATTTGTGATGTTCCATGAAGTTCTGATTCCGGTCAATTCCCATTTCCCAAAAGGAGAAATCAGTTTTCATAGGTAAATAAACTTACCCTTTTAATTTTAACACCATTTTGTGGAGGGGATGGAAAGTCAAGGTGGTATGAGGGGGAAAATAGCCACAAGCTGTTTTTCGGTATTGTGCAAACAAGCAGGAAACTGGGATATGCTTCTAGGCAGAGGATATTTCAAAAGAAAAACATGGTTTGCCATCAAAGACTGGGGCATTTGCAACCCTAACTACAGCATACTAGTCTTACTGAGTCCAACAACATGGCAAAAGAAATATAGAAAAGCTAAATACATAGAACATCCTTACAGACATGCAATTAGGAAAGTGTGAGCAAAATGGAGGAAACACAGAGCAGACAGAAAGTGACAGAACAAATCCCACTGAGGGGTATGTAGCTCTGCTCCCTGCACAAAGCTGCAGCAACATGGCATGAGAGCGAGAGGGATAACATAGCAATAAGTCTGAGGTAAGATGGTGCCAACTCATCAAGACAAGTATTTTTATATCTGAAATACTTGTAATTTTCACAGTAAGAGCTTTGCAGAGGCTTAATGAAGGATACCACAGAATAACTTAATGAAAAAATCTTAGACCGTGCTGAAATTAATAGAGATTGTCTTTATTGTTTTCCACAAGACCAAATTTTCACTGTGGCATAATGAAAAGGTCCTGTTCCTGTCTAGCATTTATGGCTTCCCCCTGCCCCCCCCCCCCCCCCCNGTGGGTTTGGAACAATTATTCAATTGTGTTTTCACTGGAAATGATTTTTCATTCACCAGCTATGTTGCATTTATTGCTACACCTCTACACCTCTACACCTTTGCTGCTGCTATAATTGTGAAGACCTCTTCTTCCATCAGAGCTTTTCCCTGGTCTCATCTATTGACTGTCTCTCATCCAGGCCCTTAGATTAGTGTTTCTGTAGTGGACTGGGCTTTCCGAATAAAAAGGAGACTCTTGTCAAGCACTCTGTGTCTCTGTCTTTCCTCTAATGGCACATAAGTAGAAGGTAAGTTTTCACTCATTCCAGCCCTCACAGATGGAGCTGGCTACAAGCTATATAACTTTATTATGTAATTGGTTTTTAGTAATAATTACAATTGGCTACAATAGTTTTCATAAGATGTTAGCTAACTTCAAAAGCAATAACTTCCCAGTCCCTTCAAGACATAGGAACTGCTACATAACTACAGAAGCTATCACAGCGGAGACAAGGTATTTAACAACTGGCATCTCCTAAGATTTTTTTATATCACTTTTCTTCCTTGAAAAAAAGACTTGACATTGAGTAACCCACAATCAATATCTCCTTAGAAATAAATAATCCTCTTTTCTAAAAGCTGAGTAGCCTATAGAAGGAGTTAACAGCAATTAACACAGAATTGTTCCATTGGGAAATGACTGTAAACACTGAGAACTTTTTCCATTTCTTCCCCTGCTATAGTTACTAGCTTTTTTTCAAGTGAGTGGTTTTGTAACCCTGAAACTTTAGCTTTTATTTCTGGCTATAAATCAGAGAATCATGCCCTTATTTTGACAGTTGCTATATAAGATCTGATTCATGCAAGTTTTTAAGTGGTCCATTGTATGAAATTTAAGAAATTGCGGGACACATAAATTTGAGTGGTTTATGTTCAAGTCAATGACTTGCTTTTAACATAATGCAGACAGGATACTGAAGTTCCAAGGTTGAGGGTGAAGGTAACAGAGCTACAGTAAAAAATTTTGTCATTTTTCCTTCAGCTTGTTTAGCCTGCCTGAGAAAATAATGCAGAGAAATTTATAGCTAGTGTGATAGAAACACTTGTAAATTCCTAATTAAAAGCTCATGAATAATGCAGACATAAATGGTATTTGTGCAGATTTGCAAGTGGACAATGGATGATCCATTGCAGTTTTATTAAAGAAGCCACAGAATGTTCCTGTTGCAGAAACTGCTCTGTGTTTGAGGTCTCACAGTGACCTCAAAGGACTAGGGCTCAACGTGGGCTTTCAGCAAGTTGTGTCCTCTTTGATAACACTTTCCCAAATGGGAACTCAGTAAACTGGGAGAACGACGTACCTTCTTTCAGGAATACTGTGTCCCTAAAATATTAGTGTCAATAAAGACATTAAGAGAGTACCATCTAGGATAATACATCTCTGCAAATAAACAAGAGTTTGCTTCCAAAAACAATGGAAGTTTTCTGGGGATGCCAGTCCTCAAGGCAACAAGCATTTTATTGTGAGTATCTCACTTTTCATTGTATCTGAACTTTTGCCTTTCTATTAGCAGTTGGATATTCATGCAAATATAAATGATGGCTCTGTTCTCTTCATTTCACTTTTTCTTGTGTTTGTTTGGTTTTTTTTCAATTGGCTGTAATGTGGAAACAATCCTGGAACAAACTAACAACATTTCAATGACTTCTGGGTTTTTAATTTAAGAAAAAAGTGATTTCACAATCACTACCCTTGCTGAAATAATACCCAACAAAAAAAAATTCTCATTGCCTGAGTGCAGTGTGGAAACATGGAAATCTTGCTGGAATAATCCACCCACAAAAATAAAGGGAAATTCAGCTGTTTGTGTCCTTTCCTCAGTGTCTGCTGACCTACAAGTCAGTATAACGACTATCCTGGCCATTTAGGCCTCTCCCCACCTCCAGCTGGTGGTTCTGGGACAAATCCTTAATGGACCTGAGTTATAGGTGGCAAACAGGTCTCATGACTTTGTCAAGGGCTGTATCCACTTTGGGTTTGGCCCCACAGTCAGGATGGCTGCACCCACAGTTGTATCCTATGGAGGTCATCTCCCAGTGACTTAGTCCCAAAAGGGACCACTCTAATTTGTTTTAAACACATGTTCTACAAACACTTTAATGAAGATCTGGTGAAGGAAACAGGGTTTTCTTAGCCAGACAAGAGTAATCTTCAATGCTGTGTAATGTCTTCCCTGCATTACAGATGGTAGCCCATCCTCACAAGTTTCTTTTTGTCCCTCTGGTATGGCCAGCTGGGTGTTCCTTCAGGCAGAGGGAACTGCCCTCTGCCTCAGGCCTCGGTCTCTCTGTTCAGTGATCCAGAACAGCGCTTTGGAAACAGCAATTCCACAGCCATGGTAGAGACTCCCTTGCTGGAGCTCCAGTGGAGCAGCCAGTTGGTCACCAATGGCACTGTGTGGTTCATGGATCAGGGTGTGGGAACTGGCTAAGAAGGAATACATCCTTGTAACCCACTACATGTCAGCACTGAGGGTTTCACTTCCAAGATGGCCAGGGTAGAGCCACATGGAGCCTGAGACAGCTCTTGAGTCTGGCTGTCACTTTGCAGAGGTACCTGATGGCATGCAAGAGACTGAGCACTAGAGCTCTGGAGAAGCCCAGCCGCCACTTCTTACCCTCCACAGAGGAGAAGCCCATGGAGATGGGCACCACCAACCTCATCCCACATCCCAAGAGTGAGGATGTAGGTGTTACAGGGAATCTTGCTTCTGCTGTGTTGAGAAATGCCACTGACTTGTACAAAGTCCACATCCAGACCACTGCCAAGGCAGTGGTGTCAGGAGGGATCTGCAGCAACACACTGCCACACAATACTCTTTGTCTTTGTCCTCTTCAGGTACATGCACTGTCCAATACACTGTGACCATAGTTCTGTGGCCTGAGTTTCTATGAATGTCCACATGCTTACTTGGCTGCAACTCCCATCAGCCAAGTCAATTGCAATAGGTGGGAGTTATGGAGACATTCAGCTTAAGACAAAGCATGGGACCTTGACAGGCAGACACTCCTGTGCACCTCGCTCTAAGCTGTCATTGTCAGGCTGCTTTGACTGCAAAAACATTACCCTGTCATTGACTGCTGATTGGGCTTCTTATGCTGATGTGCCTTTACCCATGGCTCCCAGTTATGATGCCATCCCAGTCTTGCTGCTTCCTGACTCAGAAGAGTTTGTTTGCCTTTGTTGGATTTAAAAACACATTCAGTGGAAAAAGTAACAAAATTTAAATGATTGGCCCTTCAATATCATTCATTAAATTAGCCACTGGCTTTTGTCCTCTTCCCAGGGCATAATTGTCTTGTCACAAAATCATACCTTCACATGTCAGTCTTCTCATTAAGGCAGAGCTGAAAGGTGTTAGAGAGCGAGGTGCCATTTCAGTGTAAGTGGTCCATAAAAACTGAGCTCCACAAAAGATGTGACAGTGTTCTGACATTGTTGTACCCATGCTATACCCAGTCTTTGGATATGTGAGAGACTGACAGTCTCTGACTGCTTAAGTTTCTAACTTCTCTAAAGAATGAGAGATATGTTTAAACTTGTGATGGTACAAATTCATGTCTGTTTCTCTTTGCCCAGTAACTTTGTGGGCAATTATTGAGGTCAGAGATCTTATGCAGTCTTTTAATGTCTCTATGCAAAGATTAATGACCTGTTTTTATCTGGTTTTAGTGTCCCATGGTGACCCAGCCTAGCCTTTGTCCAGCATGTGTGTACTCTGTGAATTTGACTCTCCATTGCCTTAGCACACATCTACTGACTGAACCAGTTCTATGAACCTTCAATAGAAAACATTTACAGAACAGTTCTCTATGAAATTTCCAAAATTCAAATTGAAGAAATGAAAAATTCTTAGTTTGAAGAAGAATTAAAATGCAGAATATTTGATTTGAATATTAATATGAACCTGTATGTATTTATAGTCCAATAGGTGCATCTCAGCATGTTTCAGTGTTTTTTCTGGGTAGCATCAATGTTCAAGCAAATGAGAAGTTAAAGGCTGGCCTCCTTGCATCTCACCATTTCCATGAGGCAAGTCTTTAGATGCTATGACAGGGATTTTTCAGCCCATTTCCGTGAAGTTAACACATTCTCAGCTTCTTTGATCAACATATCCTCTATGGAAGTAATTTTCTTTTCAAAACTACTAGAGTCAATTCTATGTGATGCTCCCATAGGGGCAATCGTGGAATGGCAAATGTTGAACTACAATCACCTATAAGAAAACTTGCATGTGATATACACATAGTTGACATTATTTTGCTGCATAAAAACTTCACTGCAGATAAAAAAGATGGCCAACTGCTAGTGACATACAAAATAGGAAAATAATATTACAGATCTCAAGATCAAAATCTGACCCAGCTTATGTAATTGAGAGCTACTTAGTTATGTGCAGCTGGTGAATATTTCTACATTATACACATGCTCACAAATTATTCTTCTTCTTTTTTTTTTTTTTTAAGTAGGAAATGTGAGGTGGGAGAGTTTATTAATTGGGGTCTAGTCTCACTGCAATTTAAATTGTGGTCAAGTAGAATTTATCATCAGAGACTGTATACAGTTTGGTTTTTGTTGAATGAAAAGGGATTGAAATTGATTTGAACAGTTTCTTTAGCTACAGAAAAACAAGAAACATTTTATTCTGGACAGATTTTGGATATGTTACAATGATTTTTTTTCTCCTCTGGCTAGAAAAAGAATTTTCATTAGGAAGTGAGAATTGTTACACAATCTTAACAAAGCTGAAGATTTTGTGACTGATGTATTTATTACCAAGAATAAATTCATCTAATGAACCATGAAAATTAACTTTCTTTTCTTTTTTTCTTTTTTCCAAATTTTAATTACATATTTATCTGGTATAGCAAGTAGACAAGTCTGAAACCTTCAAATTTTTGATCATTATTTTCCAGTTACTTTCATAGTAACAGTTTTAAACAGAACTCTTCAATTGGAAATCTGATGACACTTTAAGAAATGTATCAATGCTATTTTTTTCCCTACAGTTCATGCTCTTGTAATACACAAAATTATGGCACTGTCCATTTACATGACATTCTGAGAGACTGATCCAACTCCTGTGTAACCTTACAAAAATGCCTCCATTAGCTGCACTGGAGTACAAAACTACCACAAAGCCAAACATCCCTAAGCTTTGAAAAACTTTGAAAAACTTTGCAACTTTTTCCAAACTTTCGACTCAAATCCATCTGCATTTAAACTACAAAGTAATGTCTTTGTTTCATCTCAGATTGCAACGTGTATTCTAATTATGCAAAATTTTAGCAAAGAAAATTAGACTAATAATGACATATACGTAGCAGTTATTATGCCAAAGGAAATACATTTTTTTAATTGGCAACTTATTTTAGAAAACCTGTTGATGTGTTTTGACATCACAGAATGTCTCACTAAAACTTTATTTTACTGTTTATATTACTATTAGCCATTTTAGGCAGTTTAATTGAAAAAAAAAACCACTAAACTAATAGCAGTATACTACCACTGAAAAAATAACGATGTGAAATTTGTGCCTTTTTTACCTCAATAACTGTGTTCTTTTGGAACATTTGGATTCATATTTGTGTACATTAGTCACAACAAGAAATGCTTTTATGATTTTTCTGTTTCACTAGCCATGCAGAACCATGAAACTTATGAAGAAGAGGGATTCCCATTAAGAATAACAGAAAAAAAATATCTCTGAACTGATTCCTCTGGGTCTCTGTATCAGTTTGTTTTCAATACATGTCCACAATAAAGATGATCACGGTCATAAAATAACACGAACAGCAATTATTGCAATACTAACTAGCAGAAGAGAAGAAAAGGGGTAAAATGCTCAATACTCAATACAAAAGAGAATAAAAAGAATAAAATAATTAAAACTTGATAAAAGGATACAAAAGTATACAAAATAGTTGATGTTTTAGCAGTTACTTCCTGATGCTCACTCAAGCAGACAGGCTAGGACTACCAGGATCAGCAGAAACTGGACAGCATCCATGCTTAGCGGGTGTCCCCACAGAGCTAACACAATCTCGGTGGAAGGATGGGTGTTGTGCAGCTCCCCCACTCCTGGTGTCCCTATTTATCAGCTGTCCATTATACTACATAGGGCCAGTATGCAGTATAAGGTGATGCCTGAGAGGCAGCCAAACACCACCTATTAATTACATAAGTGGCAACTGTTTGCGCACGCTCACCTATTGGGTAATGGTCATACGACCTCTGCCCACATTATTTTCCTCCCATCATTAACTTCCTCATCCATCTGTATAAACCTAACTATTGTGTTTCCAGGGCATTTGTATCTATCTTGAGGTGTGCAGCTAAGTCAGAGAAGAACACAGCCTTTATAAAAGAGAACATCCAGTGTTATACAGTCACTTTGTGCACTACTTTTCCTGTTTTCCCAGCGTACTATAACTACTTTCTCACTCTTCTATGCTCTATTGATCATTTAAATTATTAAAATTACTCTCTTTACTTTCATGTTTTTTCTATAACATAGAAAGCGGCAGGGCCAGACACAGACCAAAAATAATAATATTTTATTACACTCTAATACAGTCTCATGTCCATGCTCTTCACAGAGACTAACAGCTTTAGTTCCTGTAGCACTGCAGATTTCCCTTTTGCCTTACTTCTCACTGTACGTCTAAACAGACCATGAATGCATGAGTGTTTTCTTTGCTCCATTCCATTTCATCTTGAATACTTCCAGGAAACTCATTCAAGGACAGTGCAAAGTACCTTGTGTTGCACTTTTGTTCCATCCTGGTCTATGTTGCACATGAAAAGATATGGGGCAGCTTCTCTTTGGTTTCTAAAGACAGCTGTTGACTTGTCAAAACTACACATGCATAGCCAAAACAAGGCCATAGGGCTTGAAAAATTGCATAACACATCACTGCAAATTTCCTGTGGAAGCACTTTCCAAGTTAGAAATCATAACAAATTTTGTCTTGCATGCTATGAGTAATAATAATAGGTGAAAAACCAATTAACTTCTTTCTTAGTTCGCTGTTTAAATTTAGGGAGACACTTGCTATTACCATTTCTTCAGTTTTTATCTTTTTTTTTTCTTTC
>VWZD01005622.1:0-38103 GCA_013396695.1 Sakesphorus luctuosus
AAAAACTTGATTTAAAAAAAAAAGGCAGAGAAGGGTGTGGAACAGATGTAACAATGTCAGATGTGGCATGAAAAGAACTGGTGGAAAGTGGAAGATAACTTTACCTGTATGGTTCTAATCTCTGAAAAGGATGGTTCTGCAGGTTCAGATGGAAAATGAAGATCAAAAGGAGAAACTATGCAAGAGGAAACTGGACAGGGAATTGTTAAGGAAATCTGCAGAAGTAGAAAATACTGAAGGAAGTAGAAACTAGAATTCAGTTTAAAAAAGATTAAATTATGGTAAGGTAATGAGAATGGTAATAAGGGCTCAGTTTGGGGTAAAACATGACAGGAAGAGAAGTACTTTTAATTGCTTTAATTTTCCAGCACTTTTTTGTGATGTATAGAAGACAAAAAGTGGCAAAGTGTGTATTTATGCCTCTGAAATGGTCCTGCAGATAAATCCTGGGAGCAGCGTACATCTTTTACTCTTTTTTAAGTGCTACTGAGCTTTGAAAGACTTGTCTAGGAACAAGTTAAGAAGGATTTCTTGAACTGTTTCACAAATAAGCTGTTTTACTTTTCCCTAGGAATTTGTTTTTCTTAACTAAAGAGAAGCAATTATGACTTGGAAACTATTTTAATCTTCAACGAGAGGTGGCAACAGTTGAAGAGAAATAAAAAAGTGGCTGATAGGATGCTGACTGTTGAAGATGAGCATTTATTAAATGGTTCTTGCAAGTAGGTAACTGTCACAAGATAAATCGTATTTCTTTTATCAGTGAATACAAAGGTTGCGAAATCGTCATTAATGAGAAATCTGAAAATTGGATGCTGTTTTAATATAGGAAGGGCAGAAGTGAAAAAAAAAACAAAAACAAACCAGCCATGGGGTAATACTACTGTTAATGGACATTGGTAGAGAGGACAGCATACACAGTTTTTTCCCAGATAATTAATTGTTTATAGTAGGGGTTTCTTTTCTCATGACTGCTTATGAGAGGAGTAGTAGGATCTTTTTCTTTACTGCTCCACTGAGTTAACAACTTTTCTCCACTTATGAGACCTGTCTGCTTCCAGAAAGATGGGGCTGTTATTACACACACTTTATTGTTAAAGCCTTGATTGTCATTCCTTTACCAGGAAAAGACAAGCCAGCACATTGAGAACAGCAAGTTTTTGTGCCACTATTTTCTAAATGTGGGGTTTAAGATTTTTCCAAGGTTTTTCTTTGGCTTCTCCTTGAGCTTCCATGAATTCTGGAGGGTTACCAAGATCCTCAGTGGGCTAGAGTAGTTGCTCTTTGAGGAGAGGCTGAGGGGAAGAGAGGGACTTGTTCAGCCTGAAGAGGAGGCAACCCCAAGGGACTTAATGGCAGCCTTCCAGTACTGCAAGAAGATTATTGCAGAGATGGAGTCAGTCCACAGGGGTGCCTGGTGGCAGGATGAGACAACACACACAAGCTGAAAAGAGAGTGTCCAACTGGATATGAGGAATAATTTGGCGCGGTCAAGCTGTGTAACAGCTTGCCCAGAGAGGTTGTGCTGACTCAATCTTTAGGGTTGTCAAGACCAGACATGATAAAAGCCCTCCTCAGTGTAATTGAGTCTGACCTCACAGCTGAGCATACTTTGAGCAGGGATTGGACTGGGGGCAACCTGGGGTGCCTTCCAGCCTCAATTGCCATACTGATCTCATAAAAGAGAGGTAAAGAAAACAAAAACATATTAGAAAATACCAGTGTTGGGAATAGACTAACAAGTGGGTCATTTGGCTTGCCAGGCTCTGCTGAAAATGTTTGGAAACTCAGCCAATCTTCAGAAGCTGTCAAAAGGTACCAAACTCCTGTGATGTAGAAGGTGGTCAAAAGACCAGGTAGAAGTGAAGACTGTCTTCCTTTAAGATGAGATACCTAAGAAGCAGAAATAGGCCTGATGCTGAGAGCACAATGAAGAAGGGCAACAACCAGCATGCATGGGTGTTTCCTATTCCAACATTTGGTTATCCTTGTAATTCTTGTCTGGTATGATGCTGGTTGCCTCCTAGCTGCGTCTGCCTTGCTCAGTTGGGTAGCTGCTGTCCTCAAGGAGACATTGAAAGTATGTCAGCACTAACCAGGGAAACATTAATCAGAAAAAATCATGATTATTGATGCACAGTTTTGCTGTGATAAAGACACAATGTTCTGATGTGAAAGAGAAAAATGAAGAGAGACTGGTGTTAATCAAAAATCACCAGTGTAATATCATTACAAGTGCTTTTCTTTGTTCTGATATGGCCTTTTTGTTAAATTTTTGGATATTTTGAACAGTTCGAAATCCAAACTTAGGCTCAGAGATTTGATCTTTTATCATGTCACTCTGTGTGTATCATGGTATGTCACTGTGAATAGTGCAATTTCATCAGCCCTAACCTGTCAGGAGAACTGGTCAGAGCATCTGCTTTTGTAGCACGTTAAAAATAGAGCAAAGATGCAGGCAAGTAAGGTTCATGTTCCTTATTAATTTAAACTTGAGAGAATTAACTAAAACACAACATGAAGCACATACTTAAAGCTTAACTCTCTTAAACCAGGCAAACCTGGTAATCTGTGCAATGCAACATGGATCTCAATACTTCTGATGCTGATTTTTAATGTACCTTAAAATAGTAAGTTCTGACAGACTAAAATAATGCTAGAGTGCCAGTTGTCAAAGTGAATCAATCTCTGCCTGACTTTTATTACAGGTAAGAGATTAAAACCAGCTCTATGAAATGATGAGAGGAATTCCCAAGTGCAGTAGCAGTGACATCATGTGAGACCATTAAGCAAAGTCTCAATTATTAATATGTAGTACTGGGCAATTCTGAAAGGTAAAGGGAAAAGCTTTGAGCTTGCTGTATTCTCAGCACAAAATCCTTTCAGCATCAAGGAGTTTATATTCATTGTTTTTCTGCACTCTGCTAATTTTTATTCATAATTTTTAATAATAGATATTAGGACTTTACAATTCAATTATTGGCTTTATCAGTCCCATGAGTATTCATAAGAATAGGTGGAGGTGTGGAGAGGAAAGTACGTCTCAAAGCAACTGCTGTGTTTCTGTTCTCTCTGCACTGGTCCTCAAGAGTTTTACTCAATACCTTTAATGGGTAAGTGGAAACCAAAATTTACTGGATATAAAAAAACACAGCATCAACAATATTAGTTTCATGGCATATTACTGCCTTCCCTGTGCCTGTTCTCCTGGCTAACCTCACTGTTGCACAGCTGATAGGAAAGAAGGGCTGAGTCTGGCACTGACAGGCACCCTGTGGTCTCCTGATAGTGCCTGTCTGGCCCCTTTGCTGCTCCAGAAACATGGACTAACTGTCCGCTCCTATTTGATGTCCTAGTTGATCAACATCTAACTCAACTCAGGAACTTGTTTTTACTTACATTTCATTCTTGTATCTGCTGCTTCAGTTTCCCAGGTAGTCCAACTTTTCCCCATTTTATGTTGTTGATCTAATTGCTAATGTTTGGTCTATTGATAATGTTGAAACTCAGTTTATGTATTATCCATGTATATGAATACATGTATGTACATCTATACATACATATATGTATGTTCTTGAAGGTGTGTGTATCAGGGTATTAGAGATTTGCAATGGGAATGCCACAGTAACTTCCAGCTGCTGCTGTACAGCTGGCACTGATGGCCAAGGTCTTTGTCAGTCTCCAGGGTGAAGGTGTTCAGACTGGAGAGCTCTTAGACCAGACGAAGTGTGTCTTCATTTCCTCCCTCTTGTTGCTGGTGTTTTCTGCTTCTTGCCCGCTTTCCCCTGGATTCAGCTGCTTTTTAGCTTGTTTTTTGCTTTTGCCAGTCATGCCTCTTGCACCTTGGACAGGATGCCCTGCCCATTTTCCTTCCCCTGGGCTTATTTTAGTCTATATCTTGTAGCTTCTGCCACTTGGATGTCTCCGAAATGCAGCTGTGCAAGCCTGTCTTTGCTGCATTGATGGTTTCATTACTCATCACATAGCATGCATGTATGTAGTGTTGTGCTGTGCCCTGCAGTGTTTAGTATTACAAATATTTGCATTATGGTCATTCTGCTATTTAAATGTGCTTACATTTGGGGTTTGGACAACCTAATATTAACTACATGCAGATTGATACACTTAGAGCTTTTCTACTTAACTTACACTAGCCACAAATCTTGCTCTTTATTGGTATTATTTCTAGTTCTGGTAAAGAAAGAGAATAACCTCTGATGGTTAAAAGTTCAAGAAACATCTAAGTTCAGGATGACAGTCTGTATGTAGAGAGCCAGATCTGGTAGACCTGCATACCCTTTTTCTTTGCATCATCCTTTGGTCAACATGGGGAGCACTTCAGCCTTTCTATGTATTTATCCCATTGAAGGGTTTTTTATGAAGCTGTTCTAGGCTATTCTTCTGAAGCCCTGTCTTTGCAGGCATACATTCCATGGGAAGCTTGTTGAGCATCTTCCTGTGCTGTGGTTGTAGGGCTGACTGGAACGGGAACTTGTGCTATGGCATTACCTGGCTCAAACAAATGAACTGTAGATGCTGAATACATTAGAACACCAAAGAGAGAGTTCTTGGTTTTCTTGGTAATACTTAAATGATCTGTTTATAGATAACTTTGCATTAACCTTGAGCATGAGTTGCTATTTTGTTATCAAAAGTATTTTATTGTTTTCCATGTTATTTTGGAAAGATGCACAGGGGAAGACTTGTGTTCCAACAAGGATATAAAATTGTCTCTTAGAAGAAGAGTAAAGTCCCACTGTAAAAACTGAAACAGGAAAGGCCAGGGGGGAAAAAAGAGTTCTTATATGAAGATGCATTTTCTTACTGGTTTTGAAATGTAGAATTTTTCTAAGGAAGACTCAAATACCGTTTGTGGTATTGAAGAGGAAATATTCCCCTGCAACAAGATTCTGTCTGCAAGCTGGCTGTCTGTGATCTGTTACATCTTCTTGCTTCCTAAAATGTCCCGGCAGTGAAGGTGCAAAATGATTTCTTGGATATTCATCTTTTTTTTTCTGTGCAGTGTTTATTCTCTGGCTGAAGCGTCCTGGACTTCAGCCAACATAACTATAGTACACAGACACAGCAGTCTTGTGTCTTTGTATAATATATGATAGACTTCTCAAATTTTAGATTCACTTAAAGATTTAGTGTTAATTTAGCATCTTCCAGATTACTGTAAGTAACCCAGATCTCATCAATGCAATATTCTACTGGAGAAAACAAACAAACAAAATCACCACGAAAACAATAAACACAAAACCAACAACAAAACACCAAACAAACAAAAACACCAAAGAAATTACAACCTTTAACAGTTAAATGACCTGTTTCCTGGATATAACTGGATGTTAGAGTCTTACCAGTAATTTTTGTTAGGTTACATATGTAGAGGTAAGTGGTACAATGAAATCTGTAAGCTGTAGGGTAGATTTAAAGTTTGCTCCTTTTGCAGTCATTTCAACTAAAAAAAGTCTGACTCAGCTGACTAGTACAAAAAGCCAATACAATGGGATACAGGTAGTTCTAATATACTTTTGTAATTTATACATTCTGTATAAGAGAGATTGAGAATTGTATTACTTGCTAGTATTTCAAAGTATTGATTTGTTTTTCTAGCCATCTAATTATTTTTCAATATCCAAGATTTAGTATCATACATCAGTTATTGTTTGAACAATGATTGAAAATAGACTGGTTTGTTCTATATTTATTTTCTTTGAAGGCACAGCTGCACACTTTGGGGAGAACTTGTTTTGTACAAAGATTTGCATGAAGGCAGCAACATAGTGTAGCCATGGAATATTGGGCTATGTACATTGAGATAATTCTCGTCTCCACACACTGAGAGTGGTATCTTGATTTTTAGTCATACAGTCACCTTGCAGTAGAAAATGTCTCTTTGCACTGGAATTTATATGGGAACCATCGTGAGAAAATAAATATGGATGAATGTGATAATAGTTAAGTTTACTCTAAACACATTTTCCAGAAGTGTCTCTCTTGCTGGTCAGTCTTCTATTTTCAATTTAAATTCCACTTTTCCTTCATAGGGATCATGAACATTATCAAAGGTAATTCCAGCTCCAATGATTTTGCACACTATTTTAAGTTCTACATTCCTTGTAATGTTGAGAAATTTCACAGCTACCAAAGGGTTGCTGTAGCTGGGCTAGGAGGGGGGGAAAAAAAGAAGAAAATAATTTTACCGATTTAAAAACAAAGTCTTAAAACTAATCTTCTCTTGAGTTCTTGTAGGATTGCAGAGATGCTCCATATGTTTCACCTTACACAAAGAAAAAGAATAATATGATACTTAAATACATAAAGCACCCACCTGAGCTTTTTTACCGTAGTAGGGGAAGTAGTGCAGGTTGAAGGTGCCATTCATGGGGTAGTAGTCCACCTCCAGCGGGCGAGACTCCTCATCCTGTTGGTAAAATGAGAAAGGAAGGTGCTCCATTGGTGAGGAAATGTCAGCCAGCCCAGGGCAAGCATTTTGCTGCTGCTAAGTGAGTGTTAAAGCTCACGTTCAGCAGTCTGTTTAGTGCCAGTCTTATTTTTATTTTTCAAATAAAAGCAGGAATCGCAGCTGTTAATACTGCCAAGAAAAGCAGGCAAGTGTTCTTTAATAGCAGTTGGGAGTTCAGTGAGTTGGACCTGCTGAAATGTGTGGAGCGCCTGAGGGAGCTGCTCTGAGGCACAGCTGAAAGCAAACAGCAAATGTTCTCTGCAGCACAGGAGAACAATTTTTTGGGTGATTAAACAAAACTTTTTTTTTTCTTAGCGTGTCTGCTGGTGCAAGAAATTTCATGGCATTGAGAATATTCCTGCTATTTGCGGTAATATTTCTGGTCACAGCTGCACTTCTCTTGCTCTCAGAGCTGCAATGCTTGAAATTTGTGAGACTTGACCTTGTCACCCTTACCACATATGTGCAGTTCACCCTTGGTGCAGTGCCTTTGCCAGGGAAAAACTTAATAATCTGAAATAGAAAACACACATTTCATCATCTTGCAAATTGTTTTGACATAAAACTGAGCAAACAACTGAGAACTGAGCTTCAAATGATGCTTAATGTGTTTCTGCATAAGGCTCTGTCAAATGGATCATCTCATTTTGTGTGCCTGGGTGAAAAACTGTTGTGGCTGGATGTTTAGGAAGCAGGATTTGGTGCTGCTGAGGATGGGCACTGCAGATGGGCTCCAGCCTGGCTGGGACAGGTCATGCTGCACCTTCTCCAAGTCCAGCTCATTTACCCACAGGTACCACTTTCCCTTGTTGATGTCCAGGCAGCCAAGAGTCTTTTAAAACAGCCAATTATGTGTCAATAAAGCAAAAGCTGAATCTCTGTGCTTTTAATCCTGACCTTCTTAGAAAACCTCGGTTTTGGCAAAAAAACCCCTTGGGCTGGTTTGATCCTACAAAACTAGTGGTCACATCCTCTGGCAGCAAAGGCAAAAGTAGATGATCCCCCCTGGACACTCTCCATGCATCTTTGCCCTGCTGAGGCACCCAGTCTTGCTGAAGGAGGCACTTTGGGGAAAAGCCCATGTTTCACCTGCCAAAATCAAGGGCACAGCTCTCCTCTCACAGGGCTTGTACAGATTCATGAAAATGTCTAAGGTGCAAGCCAGACAAAAAAATCAAGTGATTTTGTCCATCAGGGAGGGGAAGGAAACTGGAGCTCTTCACTTTCTAGCAAAACTGAATTAGAAGGCTCAGAGTTTTACCTCAAAAGAAATATAAAATGTTTATGCCTTTGTTTATGTCATGAAAAAAATTAAAGTATGCATAGAAAATTCATGTCTTCCTCTCCAAAAAACATGTGTTGGTGGTTTTCCCTGGAAAAAAATACCCACCAGGTTTGCATTCTGCCTTTATAAGCTCTTCTAAAGATCTTCTTTGCAGCCTGGAGAAATAACGTATCACGTCTCTGAAACTACTTGTTACTGTCACATCCTAATGCCTCAGCTGAAGGCACAGGACTGTGGTATTCCAGGAGGAAACTGTTGTGTGTGCTAATTTGTGGGATGGGAGACACTAACAAATGTAAATGAAAGCCAAAGCTGTAAAGAGTCAGTTCAGAGATCACTGCCCTGTGTTACTTTCCTAGGTTAAGTAGGTGCTGAACAAGTCTCAGGATTTCTCTGGTAGATCTGGAGGCCTGTCAGGAAAAAGCACATGATTTTTTTGATTGCCAGTACAGAGCAGAGTTCAGAACCTATGGCAACGGACAACTCAGCAGCTCTCCTGTGGATACGCAAACTTTTCTCAGTGAATTCTTTCCTTCTCAGCACCTTGAGCTTGTACTTACCCTGTTCATTTTTATAATAAAACAGGGTTTTCCTTCTGGAAATCCGAAAGTTGGGTCTGTGATACCAGAGCAGTTTTGAAGCATATCTGAGGTAAATTTGCAGGATAGTTTTGTTTTATTCGGGCCATCAAAAGTGTCCTGGATGAAGTATGTGTTATTGGTACAGTTGACGTTCAGATGCTGAGCAGCTGGCGTATATGCTAGATATGTGAAGGAAGAAAGAAAAATTCCCCTCTGAAGTTTTCCATATGCAAATTATACATCACAACATCAGGCTAGAGGTTCTATCACGGGAGACTGTACTTCAAGTGAAGGTGGGGTTAGACGGAATGTGGGAAGTTTAAACTATTTGGGCGTTTGGTTGAGGTTTGGGTTTTTCTAGAATATCCAAGCAAAATAAGAAGAAAAAAAAAAGAGATGAAATTGAGTTAAGACTGACAATTTGTGTTGATAGCTCCACATAAAGTCAGTTTCAAATATATTTTTGTCAGTGTCTGCATAAGAAACATGCATAATTACAATATTAAGGCTCAAAAGGAATATAAATGTGCTGAGATATGAACAGGCAAAGGGAGCATCTAACCTACTTTGACTATACTCTGTGATGGCACCATGCAATGGCTTAACAAACTTATTATGGCACTTTGATGTTTGTAATCACAGAGAAATTAATTAGATTAATTCAGATGAGACTAATTTTGAAGACCTTTTGCCCTCCCCCTTCCTTCAGACTATCTATTGGCCTATTTTATTAAGGCTATTTAGGATGAAACAAAGTAAAAGCTCTGAAGCAGGGCTCTGATTTTAATAGACATGTTTTCATATTTATACATTTGTAGATTCATGAGGTGATGTTCTCATCCCTTTCAGAAGATACACTTTCCACTCAAAATCTAGGATTTGAGAAGGACAAATGTAAAATGGAGACACTGACTTAAGGTGCTCTGACCTAACACAGGAAATGGGTCAGCACATTTCTTCAGTGTTATTCAGGAAGCTTCATTTTTACCTGTCAGAAAAGTGTGAAGAGTTGTCACTAAACCATCCCAGGTTTTGTTGTTGGAGACGTTATAATAAATTTGTAGCCCTCTATCTCCATAAACATCGGGTCGTATTGTTACACCTTCAGGGGGGAAGAAAAGAGAAGAGAAAGCAGAAGAGAAGTGCCAGGCACAGATTTGTTTATTTAAATTGACAGTAATGATGGTGCTGCATCGGGACTCATCATAAGTGTAGTAGATCATTGGGCCTTGTTGGAGGATTTAACCATGTACAGAAAGCACCTCAGCTGTGAGTTGTTCTACCAAAACTCTAAAGCCTCTGCTGCTGCTGAACTGTTCTTTTCGTGTATATCTGTGCTGTTATAAGAACAGCTTGTAAAATCATTCCAGCAAATGCACTGGATTTCCTCAGGACTTGTTAATAATAGCAGTCACATCGGGTTAAAGAAACAGACCATACAGCAGCATGAGGAACAGCTTTTGAAAAAGCCACACTTCATATGTTACAGAAATTATTTTCCTAGCAGACACCAAAAATACTGAATACTGGGAGAGGAAACTTCAAGATACAACGCTGACAGAGTAATTTTCAGGGCTACAGCTTCTAAAAAGTAATTTTTTCACTCCCATTGTGAAATCAAGCTGTTGGGGTGTGAAGTTTTAGCAGTGTGCACTGATGATCTCCCCTGTCTCTTTTGATGTCCCACAAATCTTTATTCCTAATCCCACAAGCCTTTGTCTTATTTTTACTTATTGGCACAGCACATCCTGCTGGGAAGGTATTTCTGCTGTCCCAGGGACTTGCCATGGTGCCAGCAAGCATGGAAATACCCACCCCAGGCTGCTTGCCCCACACCTCTCCCATCTCGCTGGGCACCCCCAAACCCTCCATGGTGCTTGTGGGGTTGGAGCAGAACTTGGGCTTTCCCCAGGTACTGACCCCTGCCCATGGGGAGAGGAGGTGCCCTGCAGCCCAGGGTGTGACTGCTACAGGCAGGCACTAGTTGTCTCAATAGCACGATGAAATTAATTTATCTCTCTATATTTAGAGAAATAAATATATATATAAATATATATATCTAATTTTACATTGTATAATGTATTCATGCATATAAAATATATTAATATATAAATTAATACATTAAATAAATGTGCCAATATCTTTTAAAGCCTGGAAGTGTTTTCAGGCAGAGGTTTAACTTCACAGGGATCATTTGGGCAGAATTGACCTGATTTATTCTGCGCTGGTCTCCCCTCATGCCTGGCCTCTGCCAATGCCTCTCAGCCCAGTGCAGTCCCACACAGCCATTGCTGGACCCTGGCAGTACCTGGGGATTTCAGCTGGTCTTGATAATCCGGCTCATACGGATTAATTGTCCTCATTAAAGAATAAATGGAGAGTGCGAACAGCCCTGTCATCACCACGTAGAAAGCCAGGTAGTAGAGGCTGATCCAGACTGTGAAAAAAAATGAGGACAAAATCTCATTTCTCGAGCAAGGCGCAGTGATCCCTCTGCAGCCGGGAGCACCCTGACAGCGGCACTGTCTCCTTTCTGCTCTTGACCTCAGGGAGGTTTTCCCTCTAAAGGGACAGGTATTTTGGATCATTTTCTCTACATTCGAAATAATACTGTTCTAAAAAAAATTGTTCAGTTTTACAAGGATTTTTGAAGTAGTTGGTGCTGAGCTCAGATTATTTAAAAGTTAAAAGATTATGTGGCTTCTTGAAGTAACTTCACATATTAAGACCATTTATCTAATTACACCTAGACTAAGCAACACAGCCAAGGTGTTTCTGTGTTATGCTCCTTTTGTTATTCAGTTGACAGTGTTTCAGGTGTGTTGATTTTAGACCTGTATCACTTCACTGCCTATTACAGCTGAAATCACCATCAGCAAAATGTGTCATCTTGCTATTTTATTCTGGTGTGAGATGCAGAATAACATTGTGTTTCTGTCTGTATATGCATGAAGTGTCTTATACAGGGCTGATGCTCTGCAAACAGCCTGTGGTTATTTTGGGGTGGCTGGTAGAAACCTGTCCCTGTATTTATCAGTATCTCATAGCACATCCCTCTCTATCAATTGGAAAGGCTCACATTTTAGTTGCATTTTCTGTAAGATTCTGTTTTTAGGAGTGGCCAATAAGCTACACTCACAGGTTTCATGGCAGAAAAAAAAATCACCTGGAAACCTGCAGCTGCTCTTACAGTTTGTGTGAAGAGCAGGGATCTTTGTTACAGTGGTTCAGACTGCCCTTCCCAGGATGTAGATCATAAAACACATCATCATTGTAGACACAAGTTTGGCTATGGGAAGGGAGGCTCAGCTGAAATATGCACTAACACTCAGTGATAAGAAACAAAATCTAAGCCGGCAATAATTCAGAAAGGAATTTCAGAAAAACAAAACTCGTTTCCAAAGAATTGTACAAACCCCATCAATTAAGCAAAATTCTCCACACACATGAACCCCTTTTAGTTACCAATGTCAGAACCGCACTGTAACTATCACCCTTAGCTATTAATGAGTTAGCTGTTAATGCATTCATTTTTCTCCTTTCAAAGTATTTGCTTTAAAATCACATTAAAGTCATCTTATATTTAGAGGAACTGCATGGATCTGTGTTTTGATCTAATTGATCCAGCTTGTAGGGCCACCCAAAAAGGGGTTCAAAAGCATATGTGAGAACTGGTGGCTTCAACACATCAACATTGTGTCCCACTCATTAGGACAACCCCCCCCCCTACACAGTTTTTAAATACACCCAAAGGAAGACAAGATTCTTGCATGTGAAAACCTACCCCAGTTAATTAAGGACCTTCCCATGAAGAGCTTTGTTTCTGGATTCCACACAAAACGACGGAAATTTTCCATCCGTTCGCTGCAGGTCTTTTTTTCATTTAAAGTCGCCATTTTCTCACAAAAGTTCCCAAAAATGAGTCCTCCTTTGAAACTAAGAAATTCGACTGGTGCCCAGACAGCCACACAAGAAACTTTGGGTTTTATACCTTCTTCTCCACTGAAGGTCACCAAGTTTGTTTCCTGTGCCAATGAAAGTGTGCTCACCACTATCAACCCACTGCAGATACAATTCTTCATAAAGGGTGTTGATAATGCTGCCAGCTGGGGCTGGCAAGGGGATGTTAGTTCCAATCAAATGCCCTTCTCCTTTTTCTTGACTGCCTCAGCAGGTCAGCAGAGTTAGGCATTTTTCCGAGTGCCTGTAGGATTTGCGATAGACTCAGCATGATAGCTGTTATCAGAGCAGATAAAGCAAAGGAGAGCACGTTTCTCTCTGGCTTTTCTTTTCCTTTCTTCTAATTAACATGCAATTAGTGGATATGGTTCTCTCACTGCCATCTGTAGACATTTGTTGGCATATAGGGTATTTCAGTGAGAGTCAGCGGTGGACAAAAAGCAACAGAGTTTCCCAGTTTTTGCCACATTGTGCAGCTGGGGAAGTAAGGTGTTTTTCTGTTTCCTCTGGGGAATGTTTTCAGGTGATCTCTGACAATGCTAACTCAGCTTTGGGGTGTGTATAATAAAGGGTTTGCCGTACAATTATGTGGTGAGGTGGAGCAGAGAACATATAGGTGCCACTTAACCCCCTTTTCTATCTGCCATAAAATCCTCTTTTCTATCTGCCTTAAACCAAAGGCTGTGGGGCATTCAGGGGCAGATGCCCTACCCTGAACTCACCCTGTGCACGGAGAAGCAGGACTGAAAAGTGTCCCCAGCAGCTCCCCGTGTACATGGAAAAGGAAAGGTTGCCCTCCCAGTAGCAGAGCCAATGAGCTCTCTAAATGCCTTCACTGCAAGGGGAACCCTTCCAGGCTTGCTGGTGTCCTTGCTGCTTGTCACAGTTGTTTGCTATGCTCTTACTTTCTTGTTGAATGCCTGTAATGTCAAACCTCCAAAACTGCCTGGTGAATTCCCCAGGGCCAGGGTTTCATCCCAATACCAAGTTTATCAGCATGCCTTGCCTTACACTCACTTCACAGGACACATGATTCGGGCAAAGTCTTTAAAATGGGCACACATATAAGGTTAGCTGCATGGTAGTTTAGTGTAATAGTCACCAGATTGGGGTGATTTGTACTCAGATGATGAAATAGAAGTCAGGCAAAGTCAGAGAATAAGATTTACAAACATTTGACTAATTTATGTTTCCCATAAAAAAAGAAAGGAGGATCAACATAAAGGGACTTTCAGTCATTACACCACGAGCTGACCAATACTCAGGACAAATGCAGGGTTTTTCTTAAAATAAGACAAGGAGATTGGGCAGCGGCTTGAAAATAGTGTCAATTAAACAGGTGCCCACAGTTAAAAGGCTTGTGAAGGATCCCACCTAGCAGTTTCAGAAATGGGAACAGAGCTGCAAAGTGACATGGAGAAGAGTGGGGTGCGGGATGGGGCGAAGCGGGCCCTGAACAGGATTTAACATTTCCTGTGTTGAACAGGAGCTGTTTGTGTGAGTCCAATGGAGAGAAGTGACTGGACTTGGTGAGATGTGGAGTTAGAGGCTTTTTGAAGACAGAGCACTTTCTGCACAGCTTGCAGAGAAGTGATGGACTAACAGTACACAGACTTCAGCAGGCAGCTAAATCTAAACAACAAATTTGTTACTAATAATGCAATTAAACCCCAAATTATGTTTAAAAGGAAAAGGTTGTTATTTCTGCTTTCTCACAGTGAAAATGATGTAGAAATCAGCAGGGTGCAAGTGTCTGTACAGGAGGTGAAGTGGAGCTTCTCAAAATTTAAGAGATTGTACTCTGGTGAAACTGAGGTTGAGAATTTCACATGCTCTTCACTTTTATATTCCATCTGTCACTGGCTGGGGAATCTAAAACTCTTCAGCAGCACTCACTCAGGTGTGGCTGCATAGGGTGAGTGAGACCATAAAACCAGGAGGGCAGAGTCACATGCTAGAGTAAGAGAAAGGCACAAGGTAACTCAATAGGACTGCATAGGCAATGGGAGAGGAGTAGCATCAACTTCTTCCATCTTTTGACAGGGTCAAAGAAATATCTCTGGATTTGTGTATCCCAGAATAGACAGGAAAGTGTTTGTTGAAGGAAAGGAAAGCCAGATTTCAAACGAAGGAGGAAGAGCCTGGCTGCTTTTAATGCTACTGTAACCTGCACATAATTTGCTAACCTAGATTCAACACTGCTGGCCATATTAGGCAAGACTAAGGAAGCCAAATTATTTAAATGGGTGATTTAAATTATTTTTCATTATTTCTAAACTGGGGTTAGTACAGTTCAGTGAAAACTGAAAATGCAAATGCGACAAGTTAACAGCAGTATCTACAGTGAAGGTAAGAATAAAAGAGAAGAATATTACAGCTGAATATAAACTAGATAAATGCATTAACCACATTAATATAAAAGAGTCAGTAGAATTAATATAGCTTTATTATATTTTTATTGTATAATAAGCTATGTACATAATTTCAACTGATAAAATACATAAATATATTAAAACAAATAAATTACAAAAATGCATTTACATCAAATACAGAAGTAAGAAAAACAAAGTCATATAACAGTGGGTGGTTATATTAAAATGGTTTGTCTCTCATATTGCTCCTCCTATGTTGGAAATTGTTAATGAAAATGTCAGATACTTCTCAGTGAAAATGAAAGATGCCAGTATTTAGACCAACAATGATACATTAGCACATATGAGTTGAAAAACTTGCATTTCATTGAAGAAATCACCAGGACTTTTGAACCAGCATTGAACTTAAAGACCAGGCTTGCTTGTGGAAGTTGAGCCATTGATGCCACCAGCCAACTGCATGTAGCAGTTGCTTGGTGCTTGTAAACAGGCACTTCCTATTTTACACTATTTGGATAATTGCAGAGGTGACTTTTGTTAAAAACTGAATTTCATTTGCATGATTTCTAAATATAGTTAAGGACATGGGATTGGCTAGAAATAATTACTTGTTAAGTAAGCATCTACTTTTGGAAGCTATCTGCAAGTTTTTTCCAGAGCCTTGCTTTGCCTTGCCTTCCCTCTCAACCTGTCTTCATAGAGGAAAAAGAAGGAGAAAGTTTTCTCCATGATGGTTGTCACTGCAGGAACAGGAGCCCTGGGTGGATGTGCAGTCTCCATCCTTAGAGACACTAAAACCGCAGCTGGGTGCAACCCTGCCCAGCCCACTGTATCCTTGGGGCTGGTCTTGCCTTGGGAAGGGGTTGGACTATGTGAACTCCAAAGGTCTCTTCCCACAAAGACCATCCTATGATCCTAATCTATTTTAATTAGCAGGATGCAAACCAGAAGAAGATATCTCACACTGAAAATCTGCGATAATGTTATTATATTAACATATAATATATATATTATATGTTAATTATATATCTATATTTTATATATATATTATGTTGTTATGTGGCAATACTTTGCATTTCTGTATTTGCCACTTCCAGGTCTGTTGCTGGAATTCATGAAGCCACTGTGCCATCTTCAGTGTCACAGGAATGACCTGAAGTTGGAGAGATGACAGCCCTGGCCAGAAAGGATGGAGAAGCCCTTCAACAGCCCTGAGCAGCTGTGTTTCTCTCCCTGAGAGCTCTTGTATTGCATCAATTCAGCACAGCAGTAGCTGTCAAACCCTTGGTGGCTGCTCAGCATCAGGCCCATCAAACCTCAGCGACCATAAATGTCCATCACCAAAACCCAAACAGGCATCATCCTCCTTTCCTGCCCTTGCAGAGGTCCTGGCAGAACATGGAGAAGAATTGGTTCTTCACCCATGGTTTGTGGGCCCTGAGGTCTCTGTAAAAACATCTTCACATGACTTTGGGAAAGGTCATTCAGAAAAACAGGCCCCATGCCCATGAGTGTCCATTTCTCTGCACAAGGGTGAACTCTGCTTAAAAATATGGTTAAGAAAATGCTAAACCTCTCAGGTTTAGAAGGCAGCACATGAGTACAACACATTAGTAATGTCCTATAAGCACCACCAAGGACCTGAGTTTGAGTCTCAGTGGGGACCACCCCCTGACAGTTAAATGCCTCCCTGCCTTCCGATCCCATCAGATCTCGGATGCTCAGCAGGGTCAGCCCCGGTTAGTACCGGGGGCTGTGACAGTCCCAAGGACTTCACTGTCACTGTCCAAGCTCGCTCGGCCATGGCAGATGGACCTCCGGACTTAAATGGTGGGGCCAGTTCTGCGCACGCTGTGCCTCACCTAAAACATTCACTGTGCAGGCTGGAAGGGCACACCCATGTGGGGAGAGCCCTTCCCAAATCTTCGTTAACAAAGTCTGGCCATACATACATAAGCACCACACTGTTAACTGGTAAGTGATGACTGCTATTTCTTAATTTTCTGCTGCTGGTCTAAGCTCCCTCTTGCTTTATAATCCATCAGGATTCATCCAGTGCCTGCTTTCCTTGTCCACACGTGCAGGGCTTCCCATTAGCATCCATCACTGCCCTGATGCCTTGGCCTTGCGGTCATTGCAGCCAATCCTGGTCCCATTGCTGTGTCAGTCCCTTGACCTGGAACTTTTTGCTGTATTTAATGTACCTGGAGCTGCTCAAAGGGGGACTGATATTTGCTGTCCTTGGCTGATATTTAATGCCTGTATGTTGACCTTGGGCTGGCCACGGAAGAGAAGGACAGCCAAGAGGGAAGGTTGTGCAGGGGTCTGGGGTGTGGCAGAAGGCTGAAGGTGATAACCATGGTCTGGCTTCCTCTCCTGCAGAGCCCAGGCATGGCTGTGGGCAGGGCTAGGCAGGCTCATTGCACTTTCCCTCTTTGGCTGACCTAGGTGCCAGTAGGGCAAAGTCTTGTCTCAGGGAGACCCAGACTCTCCAAAAAGGCAATGGAGAATGTGTTTGCGAGAGCCACACTGCTGTGATTAGAGGAAGCTGATTTATATTGTCAAAGACCGATGTGAAGCCCCTTCCTTTTCAGGTGATTTGCACAATTAGCAAGCTTGAGTAATAAGCTTGATGGCCACTTTTGTAGCGCCTAAAAGGTTAGATTCAGGCTGAGATGCTATGTCTTGCAGATTTTACACACCTTGGCAGGCTAGGCTTGGCTTTATGCTGGGCTCCTTACATGCCATACCAGCTTGACCTGCTTTAAGTTCACCTGGCACTCACTGGGAACTCGGTGTCAATGTTAATAAAACATTAACTTTATTTACTTGTGATAAGGGTAGCAATTCCTCCCTCTTGTGGAGGCTGTGCAGGAGGTGGGGGGGGGGGTGGAATATCAGGAAGAACAGGTTGCTGCCTGCTGTCTTTCTGGAGCAGTGCCAGAACCACGACAGAGAGTCAGGGTGCTGTTTTGGGTGGCTCCATGTTGCTGTCCAAGCACCATGATTTCACCCTGTCTCCCTGAAGGAGGTATGCATTTTGTGCTGCCTTGGTGACTTTCCAGAGCACAACACGGACCGTGCCGGCTGGGAGGAGAACCCACCCTGAAGAAGGGGCCAGTGGGCCTGGGGCTGGTGTAGCTGGGGCTTGCCAATGGGGTTGTATGCTAGGGCTAGCATTTGAAATTCATCTGCTGTAGTAAAAATGAGGTTTATGCCTTTCTCTTTGGCCTATGACTGTCTTCTGTATTAAAAAGTCAACAGGTGATTGATGTGCCAGGTTTGCTCTGCCTTTCTCCTGGAGAGGACAAAAAATATACTGAAAATTTCTGAAATATAAAATTTAGAATGTAAGAGAATACCAGAGCCTGATGATGGAACACAATGAAGGGGAAAAGATGGCAAAGGGCCTTGAGGGTAAGCTGTGTGAGGAGTGGCTGAGGGCACTTGGTCTGTTCAGCCTGGAGAAGAGGAGATTGAGACCTCACTGCAGTTACAACTTCCTTGTGAGGGGAAGAAGAGTGTCAGGCACTGATCTCTTCTCTGCGGTGACCAGTGACAGGATCCAAGGGAATGGCCTGAAGTTATGTCAGGGGAGGTTTAGGCTGGATATTAGAAAAAGGTTCTTCACTCAGAAGGTGGTTGGACACGGGAACAGGCTCCCCAGGGAAGTGTTCATACCACCAAGCCTGACAGAGTCCAAGAAGTGTTTGGATGATACTCTCAGGCACACGATGTGACTCGGGGATGGTCCTTTGCAGGGTCAGGAGTTGGACTCAATGATCCTTGTGGGTCCCTTCCAACTCAACATATTCTGTGATTCTGTGTGATGCTATTTGAGTCCAGGTTTCTATTTAGTTTCAGAGTTTGGGGTATGATATATATATTTTTTTTTGGTCTTGTGTTGGGTTTTTTCCTTTGCTGCATTGTGTTTCACTAACAATCCCTCTCATTTGCCTCTCCCCTGTATTTCACAATTTGACAAAAGAAAACATGTTAGCATTTTTTCAAGTTTGGGGAGTACAGTCATTCTGTCTATGAAAATAAACACATCAGACCTGCAGTCTGAGCAACTCAGGGCAAGAAAACAGTGAAAACATGAAGTTGTTTTCCCACTGATTCCAGCCTCAGGGAAACTGCTGGAAGGGAAGGTGTTGGCAAAAGTGCAGTGCTGGGTTTATGATAGCATAGCATGATCAGGGCTGTGGAAAATGCAAAGCAGCCTCTCTGGGCTTAAGTGCTCTCTGCTTTTCTCTCCTGCTCCTGTTTGCCCAAAGGCTGCTGACATACCATGAGCCCAGCCCTCTGCTTCCTCTCTGCATCCTGAGAATCTAAAGGAAATTATTGCTATGAAAAACTTCTGAACTGAATGCAAAAGTAAACCTAGCAAATCCCAGGGATGTTTCTTTCAGCCAAAGCCTCCTGTTTTGGGGGTAACATACTACTTCTCGTGGTGTCTTTCAGATGATGGTGAGTAACATTGGGAACACTAAACATCTCTTGAAACATCTCCAGCAGTTCTGGCTTCATCAGCTTCCACTGAAGGGCTATCTCCATCTGCACAGGTTACCGCAGGCCATAGAGTTTCATGCAGTGTTGCAAGGGCATAAGCCGCATGCCCAGCTGAACTCCCATCTGCAAAGCTGCACACTGGCTCTTGTTACACTCAAAATCTTGTTCGTGGACAAAAGGGATGCTCATCAAGTAAAGCCAAGAATTTATTAATGACATAACTGAAACCCTAAGAGTCTGATCATTATTACTCCAAATCTAGCTGTTACATGAAAGAATATTGCTGTTAAAACCACACACATACACTTTTAGCCTCTATTCTTTTTCTTGATGTTGCATTCCCCCTTCTCCTTTCTCTTGGGATCCTGAAGTTGCTGGAGTCTCACTGGTGGGGCACTGTGGGTGGTATGGACAGCCAGAGACATCCCTCAGATGAAGGGAAATCCCACCACATCTAAGTTAGGTAGGGCTCAGCCTTCAAACTTGTCCAGGTGTGCCAGGCTGGGCTTCTCCTAGCCTGACCTCCCCAAGGGTGTTGTGGCACTGTCACCTGGTGAGATATTGCTCCCTATGACCTTTCACTTCTTCCTTTATCCCTCCCTACTTCAAAGACTGTTGAGATATTGCTTAGGCAAGCTATTAATAGTTTAATAACTCTTAAGTCTTACTTCCTAAGCCAGTTCTCTTGCACTCTGTTACTGCCATTTTCTTTTGAACTCCTCCCAGGTTGTCAATGTCTAGGAGGTAATAAGGTGTCCAAAAGTGAATGCTGTTCAAGATGCGGCCTCACCAACAAGAAATCCTCTAAAATCCATGGCAGTGTGCCCACTGGCTTAAGTTTTCTTTGGAATCTGGCCAAATAGAGGAATACTGCTTTTTTCAGCTCCATAACATGATGTCTCAGCATTACCCACTCAAAATTACATAGGGATTTTTTTTAACACAGCCCTATTAAGTCGCAAATTCACATGTATTTACTATTTAGCAAATACTCCAAACTGCTTTGAGTGCTACTTCTTCTCACAGTTCTCCTCCCATTAGATTTTAGCCATTCAAATATTTGCTTTGTATCTTGTACTTTGCCACAGTGCAATCAATGTTATTTTCTGCCCAGGTTTCTAATCCTGCCAGACCTTCCTGTTTCTGTTGTCAAAGCCTGCTGCAGATTGGCTGACCATCTCTCTTGCCTCAATTGCAGGTATATGTTAACTCTCAGATTAGTTTTTAACTAAGTTACAATGCAGAGTCTTTGTCTTATTTTTAATACACCTTGATTAGTTTAGATGTTTGGACTGAATGTGATTCATTTTTAAATGGACCTCATTTTTAAAGGACACCCAACTCAATTCCTGGACCTGATTTTCAGAAATGAACTCTGCACACAGCTGCTTCAAAGCATGCCTTCTCAAGACTCAACAGTTTTCTTACACACTAGGGACAAGATGTCAGGAAAACTGTATGCAACAGCATTCATCACTTGCCATCTGCCATTCACATCTGCCATCACTACCTTGTTCTGATGCAGCAGGTCTCTATTACAAATTATATCCTTCCAATTCATAAAAGCATTCTTCAGCTTTTTCTAGGTAATTAATTACACTACTCAATAAATGCATCACTAACTCAGGTACTGATGTAATGGTAAGGAAGTAATGAAGTATCAATTCCTTACCAAACTTACAGTGTAGGGAGAAAGATTCCTTCATTCGAGGATACCCTTATAGTGTACAGGAAAGCATGGATAAGTTCAGATAACTGTTGAAACTCCTCTTTAGGAACAGGTTTTCAAGTGCTTGTGAACTCTCCTAAAGGCTATTTCACTTAGATCACATTATCAAAGTTTGCTTGGAGAAAAGCTACATGAAACAAAAACCTCACCAAATCAAGATACACCAAATTTAGCACCTGTGCTCCCAAGCAAAGGGAAAAATGATGCTGGTTCAGCATTTTCAACATGACTTAAATCACCCTATTAACTCGTATATGAACTAGTGGTATAAACCCTTTCCTAGCCTCTTTATTTACACTGGAGTGGGACTGACTTTTTTCCTCAGATCCTTCCTTTCTGTTTTTCAGTAAAGGTGCTGTGTTTATCTGTCTTTGAACCTCTGGGAAGAAGGCTGATCCTCAGCAAAATTTTCAAGGATTATTTTGGCTTGTTGCTAAATTCATCTGCTCTTGGCCATCTGGAAAACACTTGTTTTTCTATATGTTCTCTAATCTGAACACCCTTTTTTTTTAGCTAGCACCCAATCTTGGCGTTGTCTGATACTGGGATACAGCTGTCTGCCATTTGCAGCATGAATTTTCCCCTGGGTAGTGGATGAAGCAAGGAGTGATCTTCCCTTTCCTTCCACTCAGAACAAAGGGTGTAACCTGGTGTTAGCCAAGGTGAACACCCCCTGACCATGGTGGGGCCCTGCCAGACCCTGATGAGAAAATGATTGTTTTCTTTGTCACATCTTCAAAACCCAGTGCTCAGCAGGCACTGAAAGTTCCTGCCCTGCCCAACACCATAGGGAGCCCGACTAAGGTAAGGAAGGCTGGAGCTGTCAGGATTTGTCTGCACACAGCAGGTTTGCAAAGCCTTTGGCTGTGCTGGTTTGGACCTTAACTCTGTCAGACTGGGCAGGGAAAGGTCAGCTTCAACTGGGAGAAAAATCAACACGAAGTGGAAAGCAGTGTCTCAAGCTGTGGATGTTAAAATGCCACTGGGAAAATCCACTTTTACAGATGCCTCTCATCCTCATTGAAAATTTCCCTTAAATATGCATGGCTGGTTCCTTCTTTGATGTCAGTCTGAGTTAGAGCATATTTGTTAAGAGCTAAATCCCCCTAGGCCTTATTTCCACTACTGGTATACAATATATGTATTAACAAGTATTTCTTAAAAATAATAAATATGTAGAGAGAAATATAGGGTCTTTTTTCCCCAGGTTAATGCAAGGAAATTAGGCCAGCTAGAAAATACAGAATTTTCTTCCAGTAAAATCACAGTGGTTGCTTAGTGGTTAATGAACTCCCTTTAGCATGCACACATCCTTTTACGCTCCCTGTCCCTCAGGAGCTGATCCGTTGTCCTCCTGGCCTTGCTACATAAAAAAATACTTGTTTATGTCAAATAAAGTATTCTAAACTATCAAAAAGCATGATGTAATGATGCTGTGCTATAAGGCACGAACTCAGGCCAGTTTTTCTCTCAAAGACTCAGCTCTCACTGCATGTTGCTACAGTAGGGGTGATGGTGGGGCTGTGTTGCTGCTGTCCTGCTCCCATACATGCAGCGGCAGCAGGTGCTGACATGGGCAGCCACCACAGCATCCCTTCAGGGCTGCCCACGAGGGTGCAGCACAGGGAGATCAGCCCTCAGGGTCGTCTGTGTGAGCTTCACATGACTGCATCGCTCTAGAAACCATGACAAATCCCGCTTTGCACAGCTCCTGAACTCTGCATGCTGAGAGGCATTTTAAAATGGTGTCTAAATGATTCAGGAAATGGCAAACATAATGCATTCAGTCTTTGTCCAGAGGCAGAAATATTTCTCTTGTTTTAGTGAATGTTGGTAAATGGGAAAAGATGATGGTACTTTTCTGATAGTGTGACTGTAAGTGCTAAGGAGGGATCCTCAAGAAAAGAGGAGGTGAGAGAAATCTGAGGACAAGGGCTGAGAACAAGCAGGTTTTAGTATCAATGTCTGTGTATGTACTTGTGGAGCCATTAAACCACTAGTCTGAGCTACACTGTCTTCTGAGAAAATCTTATATTTAGCAACCTGGCATTAAAAATAGTTATGGCTACAGATGAAACAGTTCTACTTTTGGCTATTTGGCTACAAGACTTAAGAAACTGAGTCATTAGAGAGACAAGGTGGCCAGTTTTAATGGAGATACCATTAATACAAATGAATCAATTTTTCAAGGGAACACCAGACTGGGAAAAATACTGTAAAACTGAGTGTTCCACTAAAACAGGTTAGGAGCATTTATGGCCCTTTTACGTTTAGCTGTCATCCTGCTGAGCTGGGAACATTTCAGAGTATGACTATGCATCAGAATTTCAGTATCAGTACACCTTTAAATTGATCTGAGTGCCTGGGATCAGCATCCATAATGGATAATGTAGCTTGTGATTCCAAAGCAGTCTTATGAAATACCACTATTTAGGATTTACTACTCCTATAAGCAGAAGTTGTGGAGATAATTGTGAATGCCAGGTCTGGCTCGTGAAATACATCCCAATTGTTAAAAAGAACTTGTTCTATTCCTAAACTATGAGACTGGCACAAAGATGTGTTTGTTGTATTTATCAGTTGCTGTGAATGTGTGGCTAGATTTATTCCTTCCTAGAAATAAATATTAAGATTGGTGGATTTGGAAGGATCCATGGCAAGATCGCTGACCACCTCACAAAACAGTGCACCTGCTTCCCATCTGAGATGTACAGGGTTACCAGAAAGCCGAATTTGTAAACCTGAATCATCAACTGAAGAGAGAGAACAACAGATTTGATTCAGCTGTCAATCCACCCCAATGACTTGAAAGAGCCTGTCTGAAACTCTTGACACAGAGTTCAATAAAAATCCTGCTCCCCACACCACTCACCCACACTGGGTAGGGCTCTTCTTTGCAAAGGGTATTAAGTAAAATGAGAAACATCTGTATGATCACAGTCCTCAGAAAACTGCTGTTATCAGGGAAAAAAAATACAGTGAAGAGATACAGGAGAGAAAGTGGGAGATCACATAATTGCTCATTGGCATCTTTTAAATAAAGGAGCTAAATCTGTTTATTTAAAGGAGCTGTGCAATCATATGAAGTTATACAAACTGCAGATCAACCAGAGGCACATGAAGACATGGTCCATACCAGGGTTACACAGCATATTTCTGCAAGCCTGGTGTGCTCTGTGCTGCCCTTCTCCTACTGGACTCTCTCCTTCTGGGCGTCGTGGGCTGTGCTGCCACCTGTGGCAATGCCAGGCAGCACCCAAAGGTGAGAAACCTGCATTGGAGTCCTCCTGCTGGAGTCTCCTGCCTGAGGAGAGCAACTCGGGGTCCTGCTTTGCTTCCTACACAGGAACCCTTGCACAGCACCCATGGCTTTCTTTGCCCAAGGGGAGGACGTGTCCTGCTCAGGGGAGGCTGAGCTTGCATTTCACAGGTGTTGGATAAACTATACACTTACAAGTGTGGGGTCACACCATATCAGCCATCTGCTTTTGGTCCCAGGGCAAAGCCCCCCATTGCCCTCATTAAGCTGTGGCACAGGATTTGGCCTTTTTGTTTAATGAAGCTTTCTATTCCTAGTGCTTTGAGTACTCTAGATGAATAACATCACTGCTTCATGGACAGCAACAGACATCCACTCACCCAGCACCTGAAAGCATTCTCAAAGCGGGGCCAGCACCCTTATGGCAGGCTTAAAGAGGGAAACAGAGAGACAGGGATCACTCAAGAGATGTGCAAAAAATATATTTTGGACATGACCATGTCTGATAATTGTAGAAAGGCATTTTCCAGCCCTGAAACCACATATCCAGAAAGAGATTTTATCTAGTATTTTTATTTTCCTTCCTGGCCAAATTTTCATAATATCCTATAATTCAGTCTCCCTTCTTCAGCTGTTACAACAGCATCATTCAGTGCACCAGAGCAACAGAGCTGAGCGGGCTGTTCCTTCCCATAGTCCCAGGATGGCAGCACCCTCTTAGGTGGGGATGTACAGGGCAGAAGGACTCACTGATGATCTTTGCCTTCTGCCTGCTTTGTGACTGTGCCCCTGTAAACTGCTGCTTTTTCTTGACTCAGTAAAGTCCCTGTAAGTCCCAGTATCACAAAATGCAGTTATCAATAAATTAGTCATTAGTGGGAGGCTCTGAGGATGGGTAACACAATATGGAGATTTTCAGTAAGAGGTCACAAGACCTGAGCTGAGGCCAAGGTACTCTTAGGGACACATAACACTGCAGTCTGTGTGATCACCTGCTGGGGTCCAAAACTGGGCATAGGATGCAGCTGGGTGGGTGTAAAGGCTGTCAGCTACTCCTGGAAAGCATGGCTGGGGTCCTTTCTGGAGTCTGAAGCTCTCCAGTGTTTTACTGCTCTACTCCTGTCACCCAGAACAACCACACCTGAGACTGTTTCCAAACCCTCTCATGTCCAAGTGACCCAGTTTACCCTTTTATCCTAACCTTGGATCATTTCCCTAGATGTGTTTCTGCTGGCAGACTGGAGGAGGCAGTATCTGGCCATTGCTAAGTAAGTGGATACACTGATCCCCTGGCCTTTGGGCAGCAGCCTGGCCTGCAGCCCTGACTACAGTCTGGGGGCAGTGCTGGGACTGCAGGTGCCCTGGGGCCTCTTTCTTTGAGTCTGACAATCTTTCCTTACATCACCTTGTCTCTCCCACCTTGTCCTTCAGGTGGTGCAGAGCCACAGGGGCACTTCCCCAGGCCCCTCATAGGAAGATGCATCCTGATTACAGTGAGCACCTACACCCACACAGCCAAAAAAATGGAGTAATGTGGGTTATTTCTGATTCCACCACGTTCCACCACCAAAATACGCAAACATCATCTGGGACTCAGAGTTCTGGTACTGAAACCTGAATGAAGCAGACAAGCTTTGCGAGAAAAGAAAGCTTTGGTGTTCCTTGTAGATAGCAAAGAACACAATTTTGCTACTGTTGAGGTCGCACACACTTTCTTCTCCCATCTCTGACTGTTTGTCTGCCTCTCTCCTGTGTTTCCCTTTCTACTTATTTGGCACTGCCCCCTGCTTTTCCAGCTGCTCAGAGATCCTGCTGCTCATCCAGTCTTCTCTCTCACCACATCCCACTACTCTTTGCCTCCCTTCAGTTTGTCTTGTGCTGCTGCCTATGGAATGCTTCTAGTAGGGACATCTGTCACTGTTCTTGGACACAGCAGCTGAATTCACATCTAAGGCTGTACTAAATTTGCTGGTTTGGGAGATTTTTGTCTCAATAATATTAACTGCTTGAGGGGTTGTCAGAGCCCAGACCACAGGGCAAAGTGCACAGTAGGCAGTATTCCACATAAACTGCCAATCAAAAGCCCTGCAAAGAGGATGTGTTTGTGCTCAGCAAGAGAGCAAATGCTTTCTGATGATGCATATACCGAAAATGTTTGCTGTTTACTAAATGCCTGAAAAGTGTGGGCTTGCTTAAACTGTCTTATTTAGAAAGTAATATAAAAAATATTTTTATAAATGTCCAGAGTGTTCCTAGTTGAATATCTATTTACATCTCCAGCAGTGCATTGCAGGACTCACTGACAGATACCAACACTCAACCAGAGTTCCCATACCCTGCAGACATACTGGACAGAAGCAGAGTAGCTGTGTGTGTAAGTATACCCCCGTTGCTGTTCCTATGTGATGGCGTTCCATTGAAATGCCAAAAGCCTAGCTGTTTGGATCCACTGTTGCCAGGGGTATGGAAGGAGGGAGTGGATGTAGCCTAACAGCATTTCTTTATTTATGTCTGTGAGGAATGCATGTGCAGGTCCTTCCTAAGCATTTCTGCAAGTACATTTTTAAATCGATGTCATTTCAACCAGACAGTCAAGGGAATCAATATTCATTATTGCTGAGTATACTAAGCAGCACTGATCCCCCTCATACCTGCACAGGGAGTAAAAGCTGAGCATGTGTGGTAGCTGTTGGAAGTTGCCTTTCAAGCTATACGTTTTAAAGATTCACACGTGCAATTGCACTGATCTGAAGGATTAAGGGCTAATTTGGTGAATATATACCTTTCTCCTAGACAGTGAGAATGAATGAGATAGCAGATTGTAATCTACTGATCACATGTGTTATCTGGTATGATATTCCAGAACAGCAGACATGGATGCAAAGCTTCAGTGTAAAGATCAGCAGACGGAAAACTAGTTAGATAATTTTTCCCAACGTGAGTAAACATTGTTCTAGGAGCTGCTGGCTGATTTTTTTGTGCCAACAAAATCAAATCTGCTTCTGGGGTTGAGGACCTGTCCATACATGTGTCCTCAGCACAGAGTGAGCAGAAACAGAGCTTTTTGGCACTAGTGTCTTTGATCCTTAGTTATTGGTCACCTCGCAGAAAGGACATGGCTAATAGAAAAAAACCTTCTAATTAAAATGGTGAAGTTCTTTTTCCATTGAAGCTGCTTTTACTGCTACTTACTGTCTTAAATCCAGGGAAATTGAATTTCTCTGGAGCTAAGGGTGAAGTACTGAGAGTATCAACATTTTATGTGCTTATGCCCTCCTTGAGAACTTTATCCATAGGTTTTCTATTCAATTGTAGATAGTTTCTAAAACTGTAAGCTATGAGATCTCCATAGCAAAAACTGGATAGAGGTTCATGGCTTGTGTTGTATAGCAAAGAGCAGGGCCAACCAGGATGGCTTTCTCTAGCCCCTAAGAGCAGTATGCAGCAGTGTGGAGAGAGTGAGGAAAGAGCAGCCTCTCAGCAAACAGCTTTTGCGGCATCCAGCCCTTTCAGCTCTAAGGGTTGATTTTGCACAAATTTTTTGGTTGCCATACCAAACCAATATAGTCATTAAATAATGTCAGTCTGACTATTTGAGGAGCAACCTGAGGAGGACATACAAGGTGTCACCAGTGCACGTGTGGGCATGAATGAGCTGAACATGATCATGTGTGCTTGAGGACCCAGGAGTGGGGCTTGAAGGCTGGGATGAAGGGATGGTCTTCACAGCACACACATTTTGCATACAAATTACTTTTTGAGTTGTTTTTTTTTTTAGTACAAATGGTTTGCAGGAAATCTCTGAACAGCCACAATATGGATTTTTTTCCCCAGTTCAAGTGGCTGAGCCTTGTGGGGGCTCTTGGTCCAACACCCACCAAACAGGGAACTGCTCCACATCCTGAGACCACTCTCCCAGCTAGAAAAAAGAGGGGACCCCTCTGGCCTGATCTGGCCCTACTATGTGCCACAGGGTTGGAAGCCCTGAAACATCCTCATGTGCAAGCTGCCACTGCAGGCTGGGCTGGGGATGGGAGGCAGCCATGGGGCTCCTGGCAGCCTTCATCCAGCTACCTGCAATCATATCTGGGCATAAGATGTGGACCCAAATGACCTCAAGGGAAAAGGGGACACTTGTACCATTTGAACCAATGGTGATTACTCTTTTCTCAGCAGGTCCGGGTGCTTTCTGAGCCCAGGTAACCTTGTAGCCCACAAACAGAAGTTCTCTGCCAAGGAAGCCCACCAATAAGCTTCACATTTTGTGCACTGATATTTTTCTGTCCATTGAAATTGCTGCCTGACAGGCTCATTTGCTGCCCTCTACTTCTTGGATTAGAAGAGATAGCTGGCAATTGTCCCCTTCTGGCTTTCTTACTGCCATTTGTTGTCTTACTGATCTTCTTCATGCCACCCCCACTCCTCTTCAAATTGAAGGGCCCTCCTGGATTTATTTGTTTCTGGTGCAGAGGCCTCTTGGTACCTTTGATTATCCTCACTGATGATGCACTGATGCATCAGGAGCACCTTTGCATCTTTTCTGGTTCTGCTGTAGCCTTCTGGATGTGAGGAGAAACACACAGTGTTAAATTCAGAAACATCTCCCCCTAAAATCAATGTCTGTTCACCACAATAATAACTGTGCCTGTTGGTCACTTACAGAGCAGAAAGCAGGATGCATCCAGGAGGCACAGACAGTTATTCAATCCCATTAAAGGCCAATAAATAAATGATAGATTGTGTAGTAGAACAACCTGGGCTATCAGATGTCCTTTCACAATAAGGGGAGGTATTACCAGCTGCTGCAGGTCACTTGGCTGGATTCTGATAATGAACTTTGCCTCTCCCTTCCTATACCTCTAGTCCACCATAATTTCTTCCAATGGCTTCACAATTTTTTCAGGACATTGATGAGATACTGTGCCACAAATCAGCACAGTTGTTTTCTATTCCATAAACCACCCATTGTGCCACCACTTTTGCTCCACATGACTATGCCATGTGGACTGTGTAGAGAAGAAAAGCCATCCTCTTCTGTATAATGGGATAGACTGAGAAGCACAATTCATGACAAGAAAGGAAGGAAGTTGACTTCTGTTTTACTAGATGTCCCCTTTCTGTAAGTGCTTGGTTATAAACCCTCAGCAATTGATTCTTGTAGGGAACAGTGCCAGGGATGCCTCCTGAACACTATTAAAGTCATTCATCGAAGAAGAACAAATCTGATTCCGTAGATAAAAGAAAACTGAGTTGGACTGAACTAGTCCAGTACACCCATCTGTTTTTGAATATACTGGGAAGATGAAAGCTGGACACAAAATTCATCTGCGTGCAGACATGCACTTGATGTTGTCTGTGTTGATGGTCCATCTGGGTTTTTGAAGCTAACACTCCTCAGACCTGTGATGAGCAGAGTCAGCAGAGAATGTTTCCCATTTTTCTCTCCTCTGCATAACTTCTCTGGTGCCTCCCAATGTGGTTGATCTCTCCTTGAAACTCTTCTGCAGTGAAAGCATTTACTCCCTCTCCTTTCATTATCTGGTTGCCTCTTTCCCCAGGTGTGTTACCCTTGAGAAGTCCAGCCCTCTGCTAAGTGTGGTTACATTCAGCCACTGCATTCAAATGCCATTACAGGGGATTGATAGGCAGAACAATTTCATAAGTCCCAGCTTCAGGAGAAATAAGGATAAAAATGTGCCAGAGAAAACAAAACTGAGAAAAATAACCTAATTTAAGAAATCTCCATACATTCATTGGCCTAAAAAACATGGGTTGAGTAGAACTTTCCCAGGCAAATTATATTTAAAGAAGTAGAAGAACATCCTTGCGTTGCAGAGAGTTATCACACAAGGCTGGATCCACAGAACAGATATATGTTATATCTATACCAGCTAAAAATAATGTGCAAAATTATTCATTACATAGAGACTCTAAAACCCCATGAATTTAGTTCCTCTAATGTTGATTTTTGGAGTGTGAAAGAATGGTAGACACCTCACTTAATGGGACCTCTGTTTTAAAGGGGCCAAATCTCTCCCAGGTTTCAACAGACAGATCAGCTACATGGAGGATTTTCATTTGTAGCTGCACATGCAAAACCCTGTACTTTATTTACCTCCCCTAACCCAAGCTCACCAGTGCTTGCACTCTGCATATTTGTAGATGTTGATGTATTGTATAGTCCTACAACAGAGGTGTACTTCTGTCAAGTACTAGCTCCTGTCAGGGGGATATTTTATCTCAGGCCTCTTCAGGATGCATGCATTTGTTTTCTCAATTCAGTAAATATGACTCTGGAACCAAGGTCCAAAAGACCAGAGCATTTCCATAGGTAAGCTCAACATTTTGGTGACTGATTATCTGGGAGTTAGGAATCTCTGTTTTCACTCAAGAAAAAGGACAGAAGATCTTAAATTCCTCCTGATACTTGATGAAAACTCATTTTTTCCATGCAACTGATTGTTGCTTTGTGGCTTTAGTGCCTCTTTCTGCAGTGATGCCTTTTGGAGTGTATAATGTATTAAACTGTCTTTCTAAAGGAATGAGATATCACCCCAGATAGTCTTAGAGCTCCTAACTGGCAAGCTAAGCAACCCAGCATTATTTATAAAGGAAAGCAAAGTAATTGATAGCAGCAATACAGACTCAGAATTCAGTTCCTCTGTCTGAAATTTCTGACATTGCTGTACTCAACACTGCAACTCAGGTCTGGCTGCCACTGGGTAGCTAGCAATCTAATAACCAATATTAATTTTATTTTCATTGAATATTTTCTATCTAATAGTGTAGGATACTTGCAGTACTTAGGGATTTGGAGTGGTTTTGTTCCTCCAGAAAAGACTGGCTCGAGTCAAGGTCTTTCTTGCTTGTTTCCCAACTTCCAGACCGATTTCTTACACGGGAGGTTCTTGCCAGTTTTTCCCCTTTTATGTTCTGCAATATGAGTAGAGGGATTTATTATCTCTTTCATTTATTCCTTTCCTCTGCTCCAGCCTCCAGCTGATGGCCTCGTCATCTTCCTGGTAAGGAGGACTGACATTCTCCTAGGATTTTAAAAACAAATGTATTTAATTCAATGACTTTGAGGCTATTCCTTTCTGGCTTCATGGAGTGTTGATGTGAAGGTTTTCAGAAGGCAATGACTGCACATATGGAGCATTTCTGTGGCATTCATTGCTTAGAATTTGCCAGAGCCTCCGGACCATGATGCAAAGTCATTGCTTCACCTAACACCTGCAGGCTGGCAGCCAGCACTGCATTTTATATTTGCCCTGTTTAAGGGAAGTGTGGTGCCAAAACTGATTCCCATTTTGTAGCTCAAAGTACCCTCACTGCTGGGCCCACCCAGCTATTCCAAGATTGGCACCACATGCAGGTTGTGCTGGTTCAGGAAACTTGTCCCCTGAGGCAGAGTTCAAATCACCAGTGACTGCAGGAACTGCTTCTGTCCTTGGCCAGATTCAGATTGCAACAAAGGTCAGAGCTTCAGGCAAGAGGTGAACTGCACTAAGGCAAGTGGAGCCATCAAAATCCCCAAAATAATGTGTTGCACCTGAAGATGAGAGGAAATAATCTGGGGCCTTGAGGCAGGTCTGTAGCAATTAGAGAGGCAATGCAGAAGACAAAAAGCAGATAAGGGGAAGAGATGGAACATGATCAGAAGCAGTGGTTAATAATCAGATAGAAGGTGTAATTAAGAGTGACTGTTCTGTGATGCCAAGTGGATGAGGGCAGATAATCCAATTCCAGGAGCATGGCCAGAGCACCACAACACTCTGCCTTCCATTTATTTAGGCAGCAGGAGAGCACTCCCAAATGCACATCATTACAGAAAAGAAACGTTCATTTCTCTCTTGGTCACTGTGCGCTTAATTAAAAGGTATGTTTTATTTGTAAAGCCACCCTAAGGTTGGGGTCAATTTATGTCTTGCTGAAAGAATGGTCACTATTTGAGGAGTTAAAATGCAGCATTTATTACCTGTTTCCCTTCTGTCTCTCTCTAAATCATTCCTCTGGCATTCTCCTTCCTCTACCAAGGTCTCACCTTGGTCTCTTGTCCCCTGGTCCCTCATGACATGTCCCTCTGTTCCTGCCCCTGAGCTTATATGCTCTAAACATCTCAGAGGGTGTCCAACCACCTACGCTGTGTACTTTAAGCTGAAGTCCAGGTGTGCCCCTTTGGCTGGGGTTCAAATGTTGTTAGTGAAACACCTCCCAAAAAATCCTTGCAGGCAGCATGACTGCTTCAGCCACATTTCCAGAGGAGAAAATCAATACAAATGCTTCTTGAGTAAGCAGCACGTCGCCAATCTCCAGTCCAGTGAAGATTTTCATGTCCCATTTCCTTTCTTTCCATCTGTATTTCTCCTCAGATTTAGGCTTTCTAAAGCAGACTCTGGTCCTTCTTTTATCCTCTAATGAGAAGCCAGTACATGTTGGGAGCTGCATGAAGCATGAGACTAACTCTATGTGTTGTTTTAAAGGTGTCCATCAATATGAAAATGACAGAAGTTTCTACAAACAGCTGTCATATATAAATAGATGAGGAGGTAATATTAAGATTAAAGACCTGGCATCCTTACTTGGTAGGCAAAATGTAGTATGCTGTGTAGCAGAGCATTTTTAACACAATAAGAAAATGGCAGCTTATACATCAACAAGCAGCTTTTAGTTAAAAAACAAAAGTCTAAGTAAGAAGGAAAAAATTGAACAAAGTGCTCTAGGAAGGAAATGTTTTATATTAAATGCTTCATGTTTATTTATGTGCACTATAGTTAAAAGGGTAAAAGGAATGGTCAGCACTGGTATCCAAAGCAGAGCTGAACATCCATATGCATGCACAAGAATAGTTTGCTGATAATTAAAAGTTTCTCAAGGATAGGTTAGATTAAGATTTGCTGTTGACAGGTGGTCAGAATCTTCCAGACTGATGAGGACAGTTTTGTTCAACTGGGTGGAAGCCCTCTAGATTTATGAGGATTCTGTAGTAATTAAAATTATTGAATGTTTATGCTAAGAAAGAACATGCTAAATAAATAAGAAACTAGAATGTTGTGTATTTTTATTTGAATTCTTTCAAAAGTTGCTTCCATTATAGTGGGAATTATGGTCTCAGCTCTTGTTTTATTCCCATTGTTCATATTGCTTTGATATAATTTTTCAAATTGAATCAGGTTTTTCTTCCCATTGAGGTGGAAAGTGGTCTTGTGTTTATCTTAGATTAAAACCATGCATATGGGCAAGGTAGGAATCTGATATAGATAATATTTAAAATCTAGTTCAAACCCCAGTAAAATGGGTGTTTGCTTATGAGCTGAGGATCCCTCAAGTTCTGCCTGAGTTGAATTCAGCCCTCTGAAACAGAGGCAGCCCAGGGACTTTTATGCAGAGCATATGGAGTTAGGCCTTCTCACATGGCATCCCAAATGTTGAGCACACTGAGGAGGGACCATGAAATGTGGTTTATAGCAACCTTATACTCTAAGATTTAGATACATGCCAAAAGGTTGCAGAGAAATATCTCTGTCCATTTACTCTCCTTTATAGGGCAAAAATTCCGTGCCTTTGCTTCTAAACCACCAGTGGAGCTAATGCTTTTCTATAAAGGCTTGGCTGAACACATGGAAGAGTTGAAGGATATTGCAGCAGCACACTATTGTCACAAAAGTGTTAAATAAAATGTGGTCACCACCATGTTTTTGAAAGACACTTGAGCTGAGGAGCAGTGCTGAGCTGGGAATGGCCCCAGAGGTGGGCAAAGGCAGCATGCTCCTGATGGAGTCAAGCAGGGAGGTGCCCCCAGTATTATCTGGCAGCTGCCTGGGGATTTTTAGGTTCACAGCTTTAGCCACCAGCTGCCTTCAGTGTGGTTTTGGTATCAACCCTTAAGCTGATTCTTCTCACCCAAAAAGACTATGGCATTTCATATGGAATATAATACTCAAGACCAACCTAAAATGGCCAAAGGAACAGAAACAATTTGGCTCTGTAGGTTGGATTTTGCCCTCACCATTTCAGATGTAACATAAAATCACAGAATATCTCAAGTTGGAGGGAACCCATAGGAATCCTTGACTGTAGCTCCCTGCTCCTCACAGAACCACATAAAACTAAACCATTTGACTAAGAGCATCATTCAGATGTTGCTTGAACTCTGACAGGCTTGGTGCTGTAACTGCTGTGCTGGGGAGACTGTTCCAGTGCCTGACCACTCTCTCAATGAAGAATCTTTTCCTAATGTCCAGCCTGAACTTTCCCCGACAGTTTCATTCCATTTCCTCATGTCCTGTTGGTGGTCACCTGAGAGAGCAGATCTGCATCGCCTCCTCCACTGCCGCCCCCGAGGAAGTTGCAGACTGTGATGAGGTCTCCCCTCTGCTTTGTTTTCTCCAAGAGGAACAAACCAAGTGACCTCAGCTGCTTCTCCTGATTCTGGCACTCAAGGCCTTTCACCATCTGGGTCATCCTCCTCTGGACACACTCTAATGTTTCTTTTCTCTTATACTACAAAGGAAACAAAATGGGGCTGAGTTTCTGCCCAGAGATGCTTATGCCATAGACATGTTCCAAAGGTGTCCAGCAGAGAGAAGCTCTGGTATTTCAGTATCCCACTATAGTCAAGGGCTAGTGAACACCTGGAATAATGGTGTTCTCACTGTTATTGGTGAGTATAGACCATTGCTCTGCGTCACAGCTATCTGCTGCTAACAAGGTAAGTATAAGATTTGAGGGAATAATTGCCAGCAGCTTGCAGAGATTTCGTATATACTAAGTTACTTTCACATTAATACCACAGTCTCTGAGTTGGTGTTCCAGCTTAGTTAGCTCTGAGTGTGTTCAGAACACAACAATACCTCCCTTGTATAAAGTTCAGGTTTGCAAAGTTTTAGGCTTACTTCATTTCACTTTGCTAACCTGAAGTATGCCAAATTCTGACATCATATATAAAAGCTTCAGTACAGAGGAAGAGCCAGGATCTACATCTTGAATTATCCTAAGTGTACTGTCAGGGCAGAGAGCCCTTGGAGCTGATGCCACTTCAGTCATGCACACCATCATGTTTAGCAGGAATTTGGATGCAAAGGAAATGCAAAATAAAAGCGGAGTTGGTTTAGGACATAAAGGCTCATGAGTCACTAAAAAGCAACATTGGAAACATGTATCTTCAAGCCATGCTTACGAAGCCTTCCAGGGGCAAGACACAAGTGGATCAGTAAATTGAGTTATTACTAAAGGAGTTATGTTGAGGGAAGAATGCCTTCACTTGAAAGGACCTAAATCAAAATTTAACACTCAAATAAAGGCCCTTTTTAAAGTTTTATGAAAGGAGAAAACAGTAAGTACCTGTAGTACTTGAAATAAACTACTACATTCTAGCAGCTATGATCACATCTACTGACTATTTGGACCTTTGTGTAAGTATTAAAGTGAAAGACAAACATAGCATTTGGACAGGTGGTTATTCAAAGGCAGAAAACAGATATTTTTAACTAGGTTCTCTGTCCCCTTTCTGTCTTATGTAGCCCAACAGATACAGTGAACCACAAAACTGCACCCTTCCCCAAAGTTAGAGCTCTCTTTTGTGAATATCGATGCAATTTGGTTGGACTCAATGATCTTAGAGGTCTTTTCCAATGTAAATGGTTCTATGATCCTAATTCTGGATTACTGCAAAGTCCGTTTCAAGATCAGCTGATTTGCTCTTCTTTATAACTGCTAGAAGTGTGACTTCTGTTATATGTTGTTCATAACCTTTGTGTGGGTGAGATTTTCTTGTTTGCAGAGAGGCTCAAAAAAATGGCTATTCTTTGTATAAACACATATATTGATGAGCAGACAATACTATGTGGGTGTGTCCAATTGTTATTCGAGTTCATCTTAGAAGTTCTTTTTCCCTAGGCATGGTGCAGAGGCACAGAGGCAGGAGCAGGTGTGTTCGTGCAGTGAGAGCTGAGATCTTGGGTTTGGGAGCCACCAGATCTCTTTCCAGCATGGCAAGGAAGTCTTGTGTTTCCTTGCACCTTGGCAGGCATAACAAAAGGCTGAGAGTGGACAACACCACAGAGGGAGAATTCTGAGAGGAGATCTTTCATTCCTTCCTTCTGGGGCAATTCCATGCTGTGACCATAGGAAAGCCTAGGAGACAGATGACTGATCCCAGACAATACGATGAGAAAAACAACAAACAGATCAAGTGAATGGCTTATTTTTCATATGAAATTGTATTGGATCAATTAAGATAACAAATATACATGTAGAGCTCAGGATCAATTCACAAAGAAAGAGTTGAAGTAAAGGGGAAGTTTTCCAATTAGGTTCAAAAAGAAAACATATTGGCTCTGAGCCCAGCTCCAGACTCCAGTATGGCTCACGTTTTGATGAATCCAATGACATGTTTTAGTGGGACTTGTGAGCATGCCTGTATACATATTTAAACAGAAATAGATATGCCTATATAAGGGAGTTATGGCAGTGTGACAGTTTTAGCTGTGTGCAAATACATTTCATTCACCAGGCATTTTTAAAGCTTCATCTGTACCCTGTCGCACTCATTGGTATCCTCTGGGCCCAGTTGCACACTATAAATTCCTGATACTTTGAAACTGCTTCTGCCACAGAAGATGAACAAGTGAAGCCCCCCAAACAGCATGAGTTCTCAGCAAATGTTCCCTTTCCAAAAATGGATTTTTCACTAACTCCATCTCCACAATGTTTTTCTGCCTGCCCTCATGCCCTTTCCCATCCCTGCCAGTGACTCTGGCAGCAAATGAACATAGCATCCTTTCCTGAAGTGAATGGGTGGATGGGTGGGNCTGATGCCACTTCAGTCATGCACACCATCATGTTTAGCAGGAATTTGGATGCAAAGGAAATGCAAAATAAAAGCGGAGTTGGTTTAGGACATAAAGGCTCATGAGTCACTAAAAAACAACATTGGAAACATGTATCTTCAAGCCATGCTTACGAAGCCTTCCAGGGGCAAGACACAAGTGGATCAGTAAATTGAGTTATTACTAAAGGAGTTATGTTGAGGGAAGAATGCCTTCACTTGAAAGGACCTAAATCAAAATTTAACACTCAAATAAAGGCCCTTTTTAAAGTTTTATGAAAGGAGAAAACAGTAAGTACCTGTAGTACTTGAAATAAACTACTACATTCTAGCAGCTATGATCACATCTACTGACTATTTGGACCTTTGTGTAAGTATTAAAGTGAAAGACAAACATAGCATTTGGACAGGTGGTTATTCAAAGGCAGAAAACAGATATTTTTAACTAGGTTCTCTGTCCCCTTTCTGTCTTATGTAGCCCAACAGATACAGTGAACCACAAAACTGCACCCTTCCCCAAAGTTAGAGCTCTCTTTTGTGAATATCGATGCGATTTGGTTGGACTCACAAAGAAAGAGTTGAAGTAAAGGGGAAGTTTTCCAATTAGGTTCAAAAAGAAAACATATTGGCTCTGAGCCCAGCTCCAGACTCCAGTATGGCTCACGTTTTGATGAATCCAATGACATGTTTTAGTGGGACTTGTGAGCATGCCTGTATACATATTTAAACAGAAATAGATATGCCTATATAAGGGAGTTATGGCAGTGTGACAGTTTTAGCTGTGTGCAAATACATTTCATTCACCAGGCATTTTTAAAGCTTCATCTGTACCCTGTCGCACTCATTGGTATCCTCTGGGCCCAGTTGCACACTATAAATTCCTGATACTTTGAAACTGCTTCTGCCACAGAAGATGAACAAGTGAAGCCCCCCAAACAGCATGAGTTCTCAGCAAATGTTCCCTTTCCAAAAATGGATTTTTCACTAACTCCATCTCCACAATGTTTTTCTGCCTGCCCTCATGCCCTTTCCCATCCCTGCCAGTGACTCTGGCAGCAAATGAACATAGCATCCTTTCCTGAAGTGAATGGGTGGATGGGTGGG
>VWZD01005622.1:38147-50326 GCA_013396695.1 Sakesphorus luctuosus
ATGACCCTCCTTTCCTCCCACTCTTCATCTTCCTCAGGCCTTCTGTCCTGCTTGGAGCAAATTTGAGGATTCGGGGCCTTCTGAATAGCTTTGATTAAAGTTATATCAAGGAATGTGCTGGATATATCTTGTTCCAGTACACTTACTGCAGACTAGATGTATCTTAGCTTGCTAAAAAATCTCTATGTCCTGAATCATTGACGAGAAATATAAGCAACATTTTGGAATTTGGTACAAAAGTATTTAGTTAAAAGATCTATCCTAAAATTACTAAAGAAAAGTGCTAAAAGCTACATTAAAATCTATATACTTATGAACCTTAAGGCATGACTTGGAGATGGCACATATTCTGGATGACCTGTCTGGGTGCCTTCAGGCCTTATACCATACGCCAGTAGCTCAGGCGTTTGCCCAGTCATGATAATAAATCTTTTTTACTGCACTTTGATCAGTTCTGTAAATATATCAAAAAGAGAAGTTTGTAAGAGTGGAGGACCCAATCCTGCACTGAGTTGTGTGCAGAAGGCATTTATATTGATGCCCATGAGAGACCCCAAAAAACAGACTCCAAGCCAAGTCAGTGTGGGATAAGATAAAAAGGTAGATTCTTTAATGTCTAGGTTTAGGGCTTGCAGGAATACATGATGACATGCCCTCTGAACACTGATTTCCGTTGTTTTTATAATGTCGTCCACCCGATCCCCAGTTCACACATCTCTTGGTCTAGCCCTGTCCTGCCCCTGGTCACACTTCCTCAGGATTTGAGTCTGGGGTCAGTGGGACCCTCTGTTCTTCATTTTGTCTTCCTCAGCACACATAGGGCTCTTGGAGGTCTTCCAGTGTTCTTTAGACCCAAGACTGTTGGCTCATGTTTATGTCTCATTCTGCAAGCCTCCTGATATTCTCCAGCCTTCTACCTTGAAGAGAAGTCTAAACAGTTAAAAGAATTTGAGCTATTGATATGTGGTAGGGGTTAGGATACATAAACAATGAACTTAAGCTGCTACAAATATTAATACACTAAATTTTCTTTTTACTACAGTTGCAAGTACTTCTAGAATCTATAAAAATGAAAAACCCCTATGGCATCAATGTATTTTAAACACCCTCTGAAGCCCATTGGCCATTGGTGGAAGTCAGAAGAACTTGACACTGGTTTTGCAGAATCTCTCTTCATGGTAGAGTTGCTGGGGGAGTTGTCCATGGAAGTCAAAGGGATGAACTGGAGGGCAGGATATTAAGCAGATGCTTACTAGGTTGCTGAATCAAGGGGTTTCAGTATTTATTTCAATGGCCTCACTGGTATAAAAAATAATTAAAAAAATAACACCTTCAGATGTGACCTGAGAAATACAAGTGGGAAATCAAGGTATTACAGAACTGTGTGATAAGAGATATTCTCTGTTAGTCAACTCAAAGCTTCACAGAAGATGGAAAGATACAGGAAAACATAATAATAAAGATATGCCACTGACATGGCATAACAATTATTTATAAAAACTGGAAAATATTCAGGCTGTTCTTGGGGAAAAAATGTGTGAATATTAGCATAAATAAATGTTCAATGTTGCATTCTTGTTGAAAGTGGCCATAACAGATCTACAGGGGGGGGAGGAGAGATGTTTGAAGATGATTTTTTTTTTTTAAATAAGGGTTGTTGCAGCTTTGTTTACCTTAACAACATAAACAAAATCTCAATTTGCATATAAATGATCACAGTCTTGTAGATCCTCAGGGAAAAGGACCAGAAATCTGTGAATCATTTCTTGCTGATGCATTTATGATGGAACCAAGCAGATGCAGTGGCTAAGGGTAGCAACCTGAAAAATTACGTCTTGATCAAAATCTGGGAAGAAACCATATGGGGCCTTGGAGGCAAATCTGTAATGGCTGCTTACCACCTTCAGTTTACACTTGTTCAAATGAACAGTCATGTGAGAGGACAAAGTCAATGTAGTATCAGATGTAAACCATCACACATACTCTGAGGCAAGAGGATGGTCTCATCATAGTATCTGTTTCCTATGAACAGTCAGGTCATCTTCAAATAGAATCTATTTTTTTCCTTTAAAAGTCTATGAAATCAAGCATGATGCTCAGCTCCATTTGCACGTTTACCTCCACAGGTGTTCCAGTGCAGCCAGGCCATACAAGCTGAAGGATTTAATCTTTCTCTATTTCTCCCCACCCATATTTCAGCCACCATTTTTTTAATCACACTGAAAAAGTAAAATAGGGACACTGCTTTCCTGCTCTTGTTCCAGTCCTCTTATCTATCTGCTTTCATCTGTCCATAGGCAAAGAATATGTCTGTTGCTTTGCTACCCAGTGCTGTAGTTTGTTTGCTGAGGAGGAATAGCTGCTCATTAAAAGGGGGCTGCCTCCAGTGGCTGCACTCAGAGAGTCCCCATCTCCTTCTGAGCAACCACATTTTGCCACATTTTCAGCTGGCCTGTCACCCTCCACCCTGTACCACTGCCAACATGGCAGGGCTTTCTTCCAGGCTAGCAGGAAGTTCTGCATGGAGAGCTAGCAAGACTGAAGGGCTTTGATTGTGTCCTACTCCTTTCCTTCAGCAGCACCCTCTTCACCTCTGCACAAAGTGCATCTGGTGACTTGTGGGCTCCGTTTGCAGCAGCCCATAGACACAAAAGGAGAATCACTACTGGCGATGAAGGTCTTGTAAATACTAGTCTGACTTGAGGTTGGTTTAATGCAGTCTCAATACTTATTTGTTGCTTAAATCCTTTTAGCCTAGAGAGGTTTCTTTTGGGTTCTCATGTGTGCTGTCCTGCACTGTGGAAAATACTGTTCTTGTGGTCTAACCAGATAAGGCACAGGGAGTCTGCTGCTTAAGTGACAGCTCTGAGGTCAGGAGAAATGTCCATGACTGACACCTGAAGGAAACAAAAACCATGGACACAAAAAACCCAGAAGTGATATGTTTTCCTAGACTGAGTTTTTTTTGCTATTAGTAGCATCAGAATATGATGATTTCACAGAATACTTTGTTTGGACAATGAGGTTGAAAGGAAATAGAGCAAGACATGTAACATGTTTCCCTTAACCACTCTGAATATGAGGGCCTCAGAGATAAGAAGAAGAGGGAAGGGAAGGGAAGGGAAAGAAAACACTATTAAAAATCTCCAAATGCAGTTTTCTTTTAGGCATTTTTTCCTTTGTTAAACACTTTGGTCTTCAGTGGCTCTGCATCTTTTGTCCTCTACTTGGATGCCTAACCATCCATGACAGCAAGCCACAGTCCATCTCCTGGACAGCTAAACCTCCCTGGCGGCAAGTCATGGTCCACCAGCTACTTTTAACTCCTTTTTCTTTATTGACAACTAAGTATTTTACCAAGCAAAATGCCTGGAAGACTCTCAACTGCTGCTGAAAGTGTCTGGCCCCTGAGGGTAGAGAACGCATTTTAAAACCTGTCATCTTTCTTAATTTAAACCCTACATCTCCCCTCCATCTCCACAAGCAGCCCATGTCACCATATGCACCATTAATTCTGGTACTTTCAAATCAAGCAGAAGAAATAAAGTAGGCTGTAGCCCTTCCTTTATGCTGCCACAATGAACCAAGCTAGGCATTGGGAAGATAGAGTGCTGACATTTTAACTTTTAATTGAAGAATTTCTTCCCCACAGAGGTATCACCAGCGAATGGGGCACCATCTTCCCTTTTAAAATTAAAGGCCAAGTTCCTCAGCTTTTTAAAGCCATCATGGCTACAGCCACAAGTGGAATGGTGGGAAGGTGACCCTTTCCAGGGCTGAGAGGTGCAGCTTTGCTAAAGCAGTGACCACTGAAAGTCACTGTGCTAGCTGAGCGACCTTGACTCCAACACCAAGAACCCACTTGGTGTTTGCATATCCAGCAGTGTCTCCAGCTAAATGTGATTTGCCCTGTTCACTGCCTTATTCTGCCAAGTAGCCAGGAATCCTCACCTCTCCAACATCACACTATGCTCCGCAGGAGGACCCAGCCTCCAAGTCAGGTTTTGTGGCCTTCCTTCTGCTACACATCCACATCTTTATTAAATCCTAAATAACAAGCTTTTAAGAATTGGCAAGCTGCTTCCCTCATGTGTGAAATAAATGCTGTGATCTTTGCAATGGATGTGAATGCTGTGAAAATTCTGAAACACTGGACTACAGTAAGAGCCTGCCATCTTATACTGCTCTAAAAAGGCAGGTTGCTCCTAAGAACCCTTTGGAAGGGAGGAGGAGGCTCAATCTGCATTACTGGGATACCTCTCCATAGCTCATGGATTTCCTTGTACAACGAGCTTCAAAGGCTGACATGTCCATCTCTGCTCACCGTCTCCCTATTCTCTCTCCTTCCCAAATGAGCCACACTACTGCATTCTCCAAACTTCACTGTTCTTCTTACCAAGGCACTTTTGATACAGTGGAAACTGCAGTGCATGTCAGGATATTGCTATAATTTCATATTTCATTGTCCAGAGTTTATGAAGAATATGGCGAGTTCTGTAAGTTAAAGGAACACATCAGTAAAACCATTAGGAAATCAGTTTGACAAATGTTGTGGTACAACTTTTGAGAGGTTGTCAAGGCATAACTTGGCTCTTGACTCTCCTCAATTTCCATTCAACTGTAGAGCTGCCTGTCAAAGGAAAGGAGGAGAACTTCATAACTGGGACTTTAAAACTCAGCCGAGCAAAGCTGCTCAGAATATATGGAGGAAACAATGTTGCATGGGATGAGAGAGGTGCAAGGAGTTCTTTTCCCTCACTAATACTGTACTATACATTGTCCTTGACTTTGTGTCACTATAGCAGACAGCAGTGAAGGGCACCTGACTAAATTAGGTACCAGCTGATACGAGGAAAGGAACAGGACGTCTCACTTACTTCTGGGCTTTAAAAAACTTAATAATTTCAATGGATAGTATAATTGACTGTGCTACTAAAGGAACTTTTTAAGATGCTTTGAGATGGTAAAAATAATTAATCAAACTTTATGTTAGCTATTTAGAAGTGTAATTGAAATTATGCCTGTTATAAAAATTTCATTACTAAATCTGAATCCTAGATTGATTTATTCTTTTGGTGATGGCATAGTTTTGAAATTTAGGATACATTTTCCAGAGGAGTTTCTTCATGCATTCCAAAAATCAATGATCTGTTCCTGTTTGGACTGGTATAAATACATATAAATATAGGCATTTTTACCTATACACATTTTAATGTAACAATTCACAATACAAACTAAGTTGGTTTATTTTTTGTTCAGTCTTACTTCTGATGTGTTATTGTTGGTACCTTTCAAACATAACTTTATTAATCATGTTGTAGCTTGTATTTGTGCTTGGGCTTGCCCCAATCTAGGTGCGGGACCTTGCAGTTGGCCTTGATGAACTTCATGAGGTTTGCATGATACCTCCTCTCAAGCCTCTCCAGGTCCCTCTGGATGGCATTCCTTCCCTCCAGCATGTTGACCACACTACACTGCTTGGTGTCATCAGCAGCCTACTGGGGGGTGCACTCCATCCCACTGTACATGTCACCAACAAAGATGTTAAGAAGTGATGGTCCCTGAGGAACACCATTTGTCACTGGTCTCCATTTGGACATTGAGCCATTGACTAGAACTCTTTGAGTGTGACCATCCAGCCAACATTTTACGCACCAAGTAGTCCATCCATCAAATCCCTGTCTCTCTGGTGTAGAGACAAGGATGTTGTGCAAGGCAGTGTCAACTGTTTTGCACAAGTCCAGGTAGATGATGTCTGTTGCCCTTCCCTCATTCACCTCTGCTGTAAACCCATTGTAGAAGGCCAGCAAATTTGTCAGGCATGATTTGCCTTTAGTGAAGCCCATGTGGATTGTCATCAATGACCTCATTATTGTCCATGTGACTTAATATATTTTCCAGGAGGATTTGCTCTATGATCTTGACAGGCACTGAGGTGCAAGTGACTGGCCTCTAGTTCTCTGGTTCTTCCTTATTTTGCTTGGTAAAAATGAGTGTTATGTTTCCTCTTTTCCTGTTAGTGTGAAGTTCAAAGCACTGCCATGACTACTCAAATATGATGGATCACCACTTCCTTACCAGGACCCATTGATGTGTCTCATCAGGTCCTATGGACTTGTACGCACCTTCAGGTTCCTTAAGTGGTCTTGACCCACAATTTCCCTACTCTATCTTTTTATTGTTGATGTCACTAAAGGAGCTTTTTTTGTTAGCCTTGATGTCCTCGGTTAGATTTACTTCTGCCAGTGCTTTAGCTTTCCTTACCATCTCCCTGGCTGTTTGTGCAATTTCTCTGTATTTCTCCCATGTAACCTTTCCCTGCTTCCAACATTTGTAAACTACCTGTTTAAGTCTATCCAGCAGGTGTTTGTTCACCCACGTCCACCTCCTGGCATTGTTCCCTGATTTCTTCTTTGTAGGGAAGCATTTCTTTTGAGGCTGGAGAAGACAATCCTTTAATATCACAGAATCACATAAAATTCTGAGCTGGAAGGGACCCACAAGTATCATTGAGTCCAACTCTTAAGTGAACAGCCCACATAGGGATCAAACCCACAACCTTGGTGTTATTAGCACCATGCTCTAAGCAACTGAGCTAATCAGGTCTCTCATTATTGCACTCTCTTGGGCCCCTCTTCCCTCCAGGGCTCTAATCCCACAGCTTGCTTCTTGCCCTCCTCATTCCCCCAAAACACTTCTGCCAAAACCCAAGAATGAACCAGAGACCTTTAGATTTTCAGTCTAATGCTCTTCCAACTGAGATAGTTCAGCTCCTGTAGGTTATTAACCTACAACTATCCAAAGAAGGTCACTTTTATCTATCAAAGAACTAGTTCAATTTTCAGGGATTTTATTTTTGTATTGAGTCAGACCTTCAGAAGGCACTTGAGAGAGAAAATATTCTCGTATTCTACCTAAACCATTTGACTGCTCCGTGAAGTAAGGTGAGGTTACAGTGACTTCTCTTAGTTTTTACAGATTTATGCAAATCCTAGGCATGTTTCATTTCTGTAGAAGCACATTTCGTATCATCAGTTGTATGTCTTCTGATATTTTATGTCTTAATAGCCTGTGTTAATGGGGATATATAATTATTAGGACTCTGAGCACATTATATTTGATATCTTTGCATTTTGTTATGCCTGTCTCCAAACTGCTGCAAAAGATTTTCATCTTTGCCTTTTGGTCACTTCTTGTACTTTGTTTTGTATTCCTTTCTTAAATCTTCTGAATGAGATCAATTCCCTTATTCTACTGAGTGATAAGATTTTCCCAAATGAAGCAGCATTGTCACCAGCACACCTAAAAGGCAGTTCTCAGACTTCAGCAAAGTCAACTCCATTTCTTACAATACTGTAGTCTTGGTATGGTTATGAGCTACTCCACATGAATGGTTTTCAGTACGTTATCCATATGACTTCTCACTACCTAACTTTATTAAGAAATAAGTCACACAATGAATTTTGGTATCATGTAGCAATTGTTTGTTTTGTTGGGGTCTTTTTGTTTTTGGGGTTTTTTTAAGGGCAATGTACCTTTCCTCAGGTACATTCTCCTATGACTTTAAATAAATCTGACATTTAACTTGACTTTTATCTTGCTCTTTTCAGTTTGCTTCTTGCTCCCATTGGGATATCCCACATTTTCACACAGCACATGGATATCCATGGAGCTCCTTGTCACAGCACATTGTGCATGCTAAAAGTTTACAGAGTTCAAAAACTGACTGCACAAATTAGTGGGGGAAAAATCTACCGAAGGCAAGTAAAAACGCCAAACCTGCTTTTGACAAACATGTACCATTAGCTCAGTTGCTTAGAGCATAATGCTAACAATGCCAAGGTTGTGGGTTCAATCCCTGTATGGGCCATTCACTTAAGAGAAGGACTTGATAATCCTTGTGGGCCCCTTCCGACTCAGAAGATTCCATGATTATTCTTTAACTGAAAGAATGTTTATTTGTTTATTCATCTCTAATGACTCTGAACAATGCTATTAATAGCTTTACCTACTCAAATCCCTTTTAAAGATGTCATAGAGAGTCTTTAAAATCTTGTGCTAATAAAACTACACCACACTCTGAAAACTGGCTGGCACCAGGAAGCAGAATTTCTGAAGCAAATTGCCCAGCAATTTTCTCTTAATAGCCATCGACTATTTTAGTGAAATATTCAGTGGCCATTTATTTCAACCTCAAGGTTCCTCCTCTTTTTCCTTTCACTTCTAGCATGATTCCCTTATACTGCCCAGCTGAACTAAGGCAATGTATTCCTCAAGGGATTGCAGCAGTAACCATGCCAATAAATACTATTTATAAATTATGAACAAAGGAGATTTACTTACCTCATTGCCACGACCCTGTGTGACTAGGCAGGCTGGTTTATTGAGCATTCTGAGTTTGGCGTCAGCAATGGCTGCCTTACCTTTCTGCTGTGGATTCAAACAATGGAAGGAGGAGGAGACAGGTCTCAAACTTTTTGAGGAATACAATAGTAGTTTGAGTGCTGTGGTTTGAATGCTGTGGCATTGGGGTCATCCAAGCTGCTTCACACTGGTAGTCTCTGTGACTGGATCTCTGAGCCTGGGAAATGATAGACGAGGTCTAGAAGGAATGGTCTTTTGTTTGAATTTTACTAAAGACAAACAAACTTCCCCTCAAAAACAACACCTCCACCAAAAGCCCACAGCAGATTTCCAAAGGGGGCTACTGAGAAAATAATTCTTGCAAGAGAATGAACCCAATAAAACAAAACTAAGTAACAGACACTCCTACAAAGAAATAGAGTAAATGACAATAGTACAGAAGGGGTAAAAAATGGAGTTGGAGAGTCATACTTACAAGTGGTCCTGGGAGACAGAAAGTGCTGATGTGCTTCTGTGTCTGCTACTGTTCAGTATTGCCACCGACAGTCTTTGATATAAGGTATATTAAATTTGAAGAGGATATAAAGCTGGGAGAAACTGTTGAGTATCTTGGAGGAGGTATGCTGGCAGACAAACTTATAATTCAAAATTATTTTGAATAACTTTTTTGGTTGTGGAGTCTCCCTCACTGGACATATTCGAGAACCGTCTGGACGCAATCCTGTGCCATGTACTCTAGGATGACCCTGCCTGAGCAGGGAGGTTGGATCAGTTGACCCACTGTGGCCGCTTCCAACCTCATCCATTCTGTGATTCTGTGAATATTGCCCAGTCATTGCTCATCACCCTTAAAAAAAGATGCAGCCCACAGAGTGCGAGGATACTGAGGCTAGAGGGAAGAAATGGGAATGTCCACTAGCCTAGAAAACAGGATCTACAAAGAAAGACCAAACATATTGGTCTTGTTAAAAATGAAGAAGGAAATATTTCAGAGCACACAGGATACAAATTTCATGTGTGACCATCCTCACCTTGAAAGCATTCACCCACGTAATTATGACCTGTGAGGACAAAAGACAAAACCCTTCAAAGCTGCCATAGGAAAGGAAGAGATGAAGTGAAGGACATCATGGAGGCCTTCAGGCCCAGTGCTGATTGGGCACATTTTAAGTGAGAATGTAAAGATTATCCTGACAATATGCCATAAACACACACATTAGAACACTTAACAGCCCTTACCACACTAACCTTGAAGTGTGGAGTTTCTTTCTGGGCATAAATCTGGCAAATCACTTGATTTTGACATTTGAACAAGGTACATGAGCCAGGCATCTACAAAACAAAGACCTTAAAAATACTGATTAAGAAAATTCAGGTCCAAGATACACATCAAAATGGTGAAAAAACCCTTATGGTTTTGGAGACAACCAGCAATATAATTATAAAATGAAGTTCTACAACACTTTGAATGCATTGAACTAATTAACAAGTATTAAATAATGCATCCCAGAACATACCTGTCGAACTGTCTTTTTACTGATATCGTTCAAGCATTGCCAGTGATATATAAATCCCACTGCAATATCACTGAACTGGAGACTCCATAATAACAGCCCTCACTGTTGGTTTTTAAGTGTGTAAGCTCCTCTTCAACACATTTCTAACATGCTTGGATGCTTCTGCTCCCACAGTCCTCAATAACAGCAATTGTGAGAGCAGTAATAGAATTGTGTCTACCAGCTTTGTGATGGTTATACACTTCATAACCGCACATACACTCCTTAACTCCAGCACCTGGGATCTCATCTCCAGACTGGTCCCTGAGTTGCACCACAGACAGCCTTCCTCTTTCAGTATCTTGGCTTCCTGTTTGCATTTCCCATACCTGAGGCTGACCCATATTTGCAGCTGTCTGCTCCATGTTATGTATTTTTCTCTGAAGGACTCTGTTAATGTGTAGACATCCAGACAGATTTGCTTCACTGCATTGCTTTTGCCTACAGAATCACTTACCTTATCAAATACCTCAGTAGTGTGACATGATCTAACTTTGATGAACCACAATGTAGCTGAACTTATTTTTCACTTAGCTCTAAGACTTTCCTCAGTCAAATTAAAAGGGCTTGGAGTTGCTGCTCCTCTCACACTCTCTGCCTTTTTAGAAGACAGGTTTCCTGTTCTCCAACAACAGTACTTCACCTCCAACTTGGCTGATTCATCGAAGTGTTGCTCAGGACTTGAAAAGATTGCTAATAATTCTTTCAGCATTTGGGGTGCAATTTTCTGTGGCCTGATAAAAGGAAGAGCCTAACTTATGCTTCAACTTCACATCTGCTGATGTCAGCTTTTACATTATCTTCACTCCTTTTAGGTTCTCTGCCAATACCTTCACCGTAATAATTTTTTTAATTGGAAATTAAGGCAATGTATTCATTCAATGTTTGGAGCAGCCTTCATCTCATCCCTGGCATTTAGCCACCATATGTCTTCCGTCTTTGAATAACTTTTATTGATATAGTTGAAGAGTTCTTTCTTATCTCTTGGGGCTTTTTTCTTTGCAACATCTGGCTTAACTAGATTATTATCCATTCTTTCATTCTGATCCTGCAGTTTCGAAACCTTCAAACTGTACTTCTCCCATTTCCTTTCCTGTAGCTTCACTTGTTTGCAGCCTTTTTCAGGCAGTTACTTGTTCAGTAGATCTACAGTTGTTCCTGACCTATTCCAATCTCTTTTATGGAATGAAAGTGTAATACGGGATTTTCTAGTTTGGATTTAAAGTAAGTTCATGATTCTTCCATGCTCAAATGCTTGAGGTTTTAGGTCCATGCAGCCTCATCAATCATTTTTCTATAGTTTCTTAATGTTTGTCCTTAGATATCCAGGTCTGGAGAACCAGATCTATTCTTGGTTCTCCTGAAATCTGCAGTAAAAAATGTGAATCATTCATCAAAGGTTATTTTCTATAATCAAATTATTTTAAAAAGGGTTTATATTATCCTTTTATTTTACTGAAAAGAATTATAGAACAGCTTCCCTTTAGGCATAGTTTGTTCAGGGGCTGCTGGTAAATAACGTTTATTGCACATCACACCCAATAATACATGCTGCATATGGTCTTTCTTGTCCAGACTATCTAGGGAATTAAAGTATTCCCCAACCCTTGCTGTTATTTAATATTAATAAAAATCTCCATCCATAGTTCTTCCTGACTGTGAGGGTGTTTATCAGATTTTGGGGCATTTTTATCACTGTTATCCACTATCACTTTAAAATAAAAGTTTTATTTGTACCATCATCATCTCTGCCTTCTCAATCTATTACTTCATAAATGTTATTAAAATTAGCAATTAATAGTACAAATACTACCTCTATCCTATTTTTTCTGCTTTCTTCAACCTCTCCAAATTAGAGGATACAAAGAGAAAAAAGTGGCTCTGTGGCTGGCCTTAGCTGCTGGCTTACTTGACTTCATAGACTACAGGGGTAGTACCTGAGAAAGTTGTCTCTTTCTATCTAACCATTTCCTGGGAAAATCAGCCAAAGACTGAAGAACTTAAATACCTATACATACACACATACCTTTGCAGGTTGGAGCAAAAGAAAAACAAGGATTTTAAGTAGGGTTGCATTTGTTGCAAGTGCAAGAACACACCTTAATGTAAGCAAAACACTTGGCAGCCTATCCAAAACATCTTCCACAAAAAAATTTTATTAAGTTGTCTGCCATAGGGAAGTCATGCAAAAGGAGCAGCAGGCATCAAAACAGCACAGTGCCTTTGGCTAGTCCTTCTTGAGTATTCTGTTCAGTTCTG
>VWZD01005628.1:724-13549 GCA_013396695.1 Sakesphorus luctuosus
AACAAATTCTGTGAAGGAATTACAATTAAAAGAATTTTAAATCACTGATGATAAAGATTGTCATTAAATTTAAGGGTCAGCTGTGTTCATTAAGTTATACAACTTTGTAATAAGTTTCAGAAGTTTACAAGTGATTTAAAACTAAATGAACTAGAATAAATAATTACCTCTATGATTGGTAGTGGTAATATTAAACACTAATATTCTTTGCAATTAATGTAAGTATAATATTAATCTTGCTTTTAAATTATCAGATTTATTGTGTGGTTACATGATTAACCATATTATATTAAATTATAAATATTTCAGAAATATATAAGTTCCACTGGTGCATACAAAGAAAAACACTGACTATAAGAGAAAATTTAATTAAAAATAAGAGAGAGATTTCACTTTTAAGTCCTCTTTTGCAAATAAAAGCTGAATGTTCCTAGGATCTGCCAAGTACTTGGAGATCTAGTTTATTTGCACTTGAATCTTTATTAATACCAATGAGAGAAACCTGCTGAGTCATGTCCTGTTCTGTTTGCATTTGGATTTCTGCAGAATTGAATTCTGACCCTGTGAAAAATTACTAAGTTTGACAGAAATTGTCACACTGACATCAGTGGAACCATTCATTTAGAAGTCCAAACATCTGCATTAATACCTGTAGTTTCAAGTCCATAAAAGGTCAAAATCAATCCCTCTCTAAATCATCAGCATTTTGCCTAAGACCATCAAATACCAAGGCAAAAAAAGCATACAAAGTGCGATGCTGAACAAAACCAGAAAGGTGTGATTACAGAATGTTTTAAAATCCCATAATACAATAAATTTATATTCAGAGAAACAGCAAATTACTTGAGAATAAAGAATTTAGGCAGTAATATGCTTTACAAGTAAAAAAGGAAGCTTTTATTTAGGCACCATTGTGAATTTTACCAGAGTGTTGAAGCTTTTCTTTCTTCATCATAGGAGGTTCTTCCATGCTGGGTGATATGAATTTACCTACATCAAAGAAAAATACCTCTGAAGAGCACACTTTTTTCTCCTTTGTGCTAGGTTGCACAGGAATGAAACATTCTTAAAAAACAGTGTGCTCTGATTTACACTGCTTCAATATCATGATATATTTACAGTGTGTATGAAATAGCTCTGAGGAATAAAATTTGAAATTTTCTGTAAATGATCTTCATAGCACTTTATTTGGCATATGGTTTGATTCGCTGCTCACCTTGAAAATAAACCCAAACTTGGAAATTTATTTGTAAAAGGGCAACATTCACTTCAGTCTTATAACCCTTGTTTGCCTAAATTTCCATCAATAACATACAAAAGCATTACCAAATATTATATTTCACATATTTATTATGTTTATGACACTCTGCTGCATTTTAAATGCAGTCAAACCTCAAAGCGTGAACTTTAAGCCAAACACAGACATTAAAGTTATTTCCCATTAATGATAAGTTAATACACAACATTGCAGGATATCAGGGTCATTAATTTTACATGACCAATTCTGGAACAGTTACCCCTGTACAATTAATTGTTGATGTTATTTTCTTGAATATTTTTAACTATGCTGCCAGATATTGGCAGCTTCACTTGGCTGCTACACCATTCTACATCAAGAACTGATCACTTGTATGTACAGCTCTGAGACCTCTGGCACCATCCTGTACCTGTGTACTTGCAATGCCTCTGCTATTTACATGCTGAATCCTCCACTACAGTCTTGACAGGGTTCATTTTTGCATACATTCTTATTCTGGAGTCTGATTCAAGTTTCATTCTAGACACTAGGGATTTCTAAACTAGCTTACATACACAGATGTAGGCCTTTCTCAACTAGTTATTATTGATATCTAATTACAGCAATATTAATGGCAATCATAAAAGCCATTCACTTAAATTTATTTGATTTTCTTCAAGTAGCAACAGCCTTTATTAAAATACTGAATACACAGTAACAGCAAAAGAATTTATAATAATCCCATAAGTGTGAGTAATATACAAGTGTTGTGGGTTCACATAAGTGAGCCCAAATTTGAGTTTAAATCAGGCCTGAAGCTGTCAGCTGACTTGAGCTGGGTTGAACTACCAGCTGACTTCTTCTAGCCAGTAGTACTGTATTCTATACTATATTACGACATCATTTTTCCTGAGAAGTAGAATCAGTGTGGGAGTGGACTGGGCAGTCACCCCACAGCTCCCTCGAGGGAGGACCCACGATGCTGTGCCAGAGGAGACGGAGAGGGCCTGGCCCACCACTGGCTCTCGGGGAAGTACAATGTGTTGCTTTGGCTCTCTCCTCTCTGCTCAGGTTTTGTTTCTCTGGGGACTGAGTCTTCTGAAGCAATTTAGAGTTGAAATAGTGAAATTTGTGTGTGTACTGAGAAGTAAGAAATTGTTCCTTGCTGTTTGTAACTTGTGTGAGTGTATATTTGTACTTTCTTCTAATTGTCTCTTTCTTTCTGTAAAAATAAATGTAGTTTTAGTGTAAACGTAGTTTAGAGGTTTTTTTTCTTCTCCCCTCTTTTCCTCCCTTTCCTGAGTGTTGGGGGGGAGGCTCTGAGCCTGTACTTAGGAAGTTAGCAGTTTGCCAGCTCAAACCAAGACAATAAGGAACACTGAAGCAGCTGGCATTTGTAATGTTATACAACTAATGTCCAAAAGCCACTGTTTCTCTATTCTCAACTGATTATACTTATATTCATTTCAAGCTGAAGAAACAAGAAGTAAGTGATAAGCTAATGACACTTAAAGCTTCACCTTTTAGTGCTTTAAGAAGCATCACCTCTGGAGGAAAAGGAAAAAAAAAAGAAAAAAGAGAAGGAATGAAAAAAAAGGAAAAAATAAATAATATGTTGATTTTATTTCACTTTTCTTACAGTACTACTCTGAAACATCCAAGTTAGACATTTGTGCTACCTGACCAGTTAAAAATATATTATAAGAAATATGTGCAATAAAGTTACCTAACTAAGCTCACAGTTTTTGTTTTTTTCATGTCTATATCACTTGTTTTGTGAAAGAAGTGATCATAAACTGCATGAGCCATTAATTCTATTTAAAATTGTGTTCCAGTCCCTCCAAGGTTAGAAAAAACTACAGATATTTGCACAAAATTCTCACTCTCTACAAGATGAAGCAACCTTAAGGTCAACTAGTTTCTGACTTTCATTTTATAGGACCACTATGTAGTGTATATTAGAAAACACAACCTGCTTATCATATGTCTAGTACTACTCCCACTGAAGGAGCTAGGCATTTACCCATCAACTCTAGTGGGAGTTCAATGAGACTTTTAAAATATATTCTATTATATTTTCTTAATATTTCTGTCCTCTCCTTAGGTCAGATCATCCTGTCTGAACAATAAGGAACTGAAATACTTACAGAAGTGTAGGAGAGACACTACTGATATTGAATAATTTAAATACAACAGTTCTTTAATTTTACACTAAAATTTAAGACAATGTCAAGTACTTCTCCAAAAAAGCAATTTTAACTCATGTTTGTTTGAAGTCATTAAGTTGACTAACTAAAGATTTTGCCATGCCTTTTTGCTGCTTTCTTTTTGAGTTTGGAATTATTTTAATATTAACATACTTGTAATATTTTCTATTCACATTAATAATTTTTAGTTACAGTACTGATGTAGAGAATACACTGATTATCATTACCCTTAGTTCATTTACTCAAAAAAAGCACAGAAAGAAATGACCTTTCCATCTTTCCTGTCTACCAGTTTATGTCCAGCACACCCCATTCGTTTTCTAGTTCTGCAGAAGGTAGTCAGTGTAATTTTCTTCTGTTTGCACAATTACGTAAAAACAGGCTTTTACATTTTCCTCTAGCTACAAAGCAGAAAATAGCCTAGGAAACAGTCTGAGACCAATGACCACTCCTACAGGCTGATCTAGACATGGTGTGATGGTTAGTACAGGCCCAGTGGTGAACTGGATGCAGCTGCCCTGTTTTGAAGTACTGGCTGCAAATAGTGTTTTTCCACTTGGTCGCACCATCAGTGAGCTGCACTGAACCGATTCAGACAGAATCAGAATGGGTAAAGTTGGAAGGGACCACAGGTCACCTAATCCAATTTCCCATCCTAAACAGTGTCATCCTAAAGCACGTTGCACAGTACTGCATCCAGACAATTCTTGAATTTCTTCAGAGAAGCAGAATCTACAACCTCTCTGGACAACGTCTTCCAGCACTCAGTTACCCACACAGTAAAGAAGTTATTCCTAATGTTCAGATAGATCTTTCAGCTTCTGCCAGTTGCCTCTCATCCCATTGCTTGGAACTACCAAGAAGAGCTTGTACTTCTTCCCTCTGCTGGACCCACTCTAGAAGCTTCATGTCTCTCTGGTACTCCACAGAGCTGTTTTCCAGCAGGTCAGCCCCTAGCCGGCATATGGGGTTATTATTCTCTAAGTGCAGGACCTTGAATTTACTTTTGTTGAATTTCAGGCAGTTGTCTTCTCATCTCTCCAATCTGTTGAGGTCCTTCTGAAGGGCTGCAAAGCATTCTGGGGTATCAGCCACTCCTCTCAGCTTTATGTCATCAGCAAACTTGCTGAGGGGCCAGCTACCCCTGCATCTAAGTGGTTGATGAATAGGTTAAATAGTGCTGAGCCCAGTATTGAACCTTGGGGAACCCCTCTAGTGACAGGCCTCCAACTAAACACTGTGCCACTGATCACAACCTTCTGGGATCTGCCATTCAGCCAGTTCTTAATCTGTGTCACTGTCCACTCATCCGGCTCACACTTCCTGAGTTTGCCTATGAGGTTATCATGGGAGAGAGTGTCAAAACTTTTGCTGAAGTCGACGTAAACCATAGCCACTGCTCTCCTCTCATCCATCCAGCTAGTCATCCCATCATAGAAGACAAAGACATTGGTTAAGCATGATTTCCCTTTGGTGAATCTATGCTGATTACTCCTGAAATGTATTTTTAGTACAATCTTTATACAAGACACAAAAAACACCCCAAAGAGAGGTAAAAAAAAAATAATCCAAAAAGTATCCCAAAACATACTTGAGATTTTCAAACATAGAAGGATGTCTCCAAGACTCAAACCTGGTTCAATAAGTTTTCTGACAATAGCTCTGAATAAGCTGTCTTGCTCACTGAAGACATCATGTATCAGACACATCATCTTCAGAATGTTTGGGGTTTTTTTCTTTTAGCTGAATTAAGAAAATGCTGCTTGGACAAGATTCTGGAAATTCTTGGGAAATTCTAATGAAAATTCTGCCTCTTTAATAGGAGTCATTGTACTTCAGATCTGCAGTGCAGTTATTGCATTTGAGTGTTGATTCTGGGCTCCATCCATAGTAGGAGAGACACTTTATGAGGCAAGACATCCAATGCCTGGTTTGGGGTGTGTTGAATTGTATCCTAGTAATTCTACTTTTTCTTCACTGGTTATAAATGGCACTCAGGTTATCAGATCAGGTATTAGTATCTACATCAATTATAGTTTAAGGTTTTCAAGCTAAGAACTAATGTTCTAAATTTTACGTCCCCTTGGCTTTGTTCCCCAGAGCTGACAAGAATCAACAACAAGGTCACAGAACTTGGCTATGATTATGCCCATATACTGCAAGTTATGAAAAAGTTAAAAAGCTAATGGATTTCTAGAACTTGAAAGAGTTTGCCATTTCAATTGAAATAATGTGCTTAGGAACTAAATTGGAATTTTGGGATATTGAAACTTCATTGGAAATGAGAGTAACCAAGTTACATTTTTCATATACTGTCAAAACCAGAGTTGCTTAAAAAAACCCATTTGGACGAAAGTGACAAATAACATTACAATTTTTTACCGAAGGAGGAGAAGAATCTATCTTGTGAATATGAATGTTTTAAAAAAACTGTCCTGTTGGAGGTAGAAGCTGGTTTTAGTCAGAGAAGTAAGATCTAATCTTGCTATTTGTGTGATGATTTAGTTTAAGCAGTAAAAAAATTTACACTCCTCATATTTGAATTATGGGTGCTTTTTCTACTGAATCAATAATAGTATAAGTCAGTATTTTCAATTGTTTGGAGAATTTTAATTTTTCAGATAACTGTGTTTTGCACTGTGCAGGTTATTTCATTTTTGAAAGATCTGTTTCTGAGAATTAAAGTTACTCATAAAGCAAATATCCATAAAGCACTGGTGTCAGTCCTTCCATTTTCTTCCAGAAGAATACTTTCTTTACAAAGCATAAGAAAAAGAGGAAACATTTCTTCATATTACTTTTTTCTAGCAACCTGTGGAGTATCACTCCAGAAGAATTATGTGAACAGGCTTCAGACAGTTTGTAGAGAGTCATTACCTCTTTCCATTTGTGATGCAGTTTTTATACACAAAGTAAGTCATTCCTGTGGGGCATACATCAACTTTGATTTTTTTTTAATGAGAGTAATGTAAATGGGTTCATGCACAACTTGTCAATCTCCTGTCTCTTATCCATCATCCAAATAGAAGCTAAACCTTTGCATACATTTTATATTTTGGTTGAAGTGGCAACATTATTGAGAATTCAGATTTAATCCTTAGCAAGTTATGTGTTTCTTTGGAACACTAAATGGACTGATAATTGCCCTATAAAGTCTCATTAGACCACCTCACAGTTTCCAGAAGATTGGAGATTTACTGTTGCTTTCATTAATGAGCATCTGTGAAGCAGGCAAATATATGCACCAATGTTGATTTATGAGGAAAACAATGAACAAAAAGAACCTCTTTGCTCATACAAGAAATTCCCAGACAAGCTGGAGCCATTTTTAAAAAATATATTCAGTGAGACACAGCTATGAAAGACAGACAGAACACCACATCTCTCCAGGAAGAATAGAGAAAGGAATTTTGGGAAAAGTAAAGTTTTGGATGTGTTTCCAAAATGTAATCACTCAGAATTCTGCAGCTTTCTGTCATTTTATGGAATGGTGACATTATTAAATACAGGCAGTACTAAATTCACATAATTTTTATCTTTTTTACCCTACCTATGTCTGTTGGATTGACTTGCAAGTAAAACTTTAGTCCTTTGCAGTCCCAGATCCAGTTTAAATACTGTCTGCATAGTTATGCTGCATGCGAAAATCCAGAGGAAATAAATGTATCCACATAAGAGAAATCGCCAATACAGTAAAACTATAGCAATGTCAATACAGTAAATGGTGTTAATAATGACACATTAAAGCCAGTTGTTAGCTTTGCTTATAAACTCTTCAAATTAACTCCTTTTTTTCTATGGGCAATACCTAAAAACTCTTGTCTTGTGGTTTGGCATTTAACAGTTCTAACCCAACGCTTGTTACATGTTACTTTGCTAACACAATTCTCATGTGAATACAAAGAACGGAAAAGGGAATACAAAACATGGTAGTTTCTTGTGTTGTTTTCAATCCTTCCCAAAATGTTTCTAAGCTCAGAACTTTGATTTTATGCTCATGAATATTAGCTGTGATGGAGTTAGCGAGTCGTATATCTGCTTATGTAACTGTACTGAAATCAACGGAATTAAATCAAGGAAAAAAAAGCGTCAGCCTGTGTCTTGAAACAGAATACTCATATTCTAGTGAATCACTGTTTTTGAATTTGACCCAAGCATTTATTTCATGCATGTACATATGCCTGAAAAATTTGAAATTGCACACATAAGTCATTTTATATTTTAGTTAGTGATTTGCAGGTTCTGTATACTTGTTTTGACAGGTAGAAATACATATGCATCAATAAGAAACACAAAAATGAGAAAAAATGCTTATAATCAATGATTTTGTATGAGGGTCAAGGCTAAGTCCTCAGTGGTATACTTCATCTTCACATACCCCAAGTAACTCCCTTTGCTTACTGTCTTGTCTTCTCCAAAGTTTTTCCTTTGTCTAACTGGGCTTTTTTCACACTTTTTCCAATATTCATTTTCCTATTCCTGGAACAGAAATTCCACTTTAATATTATTGAAAATTACACAACTTAAATACTGCGGGTAGCTTACTAGAATTCCTCTGGAAGATCCTTAATATTCCTGTCCACAGCTGTGGTTGTGAAGAGTCTGAAACTGGAGAGGAACTCTGGGCCTTGTGGTCTCCTGATACACAAGAGTCAGAACTAGGGAGTCCTGGCCTCCAGAGGTCAGTAACTGGCAGTGTGGAGGGATCTACAATGCAAATGTGGATATGCATTTCCCACAAAGGGATCTTCTTTCTGATCAGCTGGAGAGAGGAATAGGATGAGGGCATAGATGCTGTTTGTGTCTGTGTGAGTGCTGGGTGTGTCACCTGTGTTAGTACGTGTGCCCAGCTGTATGTGTAATGTGCATATACACACATATGTGCCTACCGGCGTGACCTGGCGACAGGGAGCAGTGGCAGCCTCAGCTCTGCCACACTGCTGGATTCAGCAGCTCCTGATGCTTTTGTTACTGATTTTGTGCTATTTCTGTATAAGCACCTGTAACTCCCATATTCCAATTCTATTTTTTTGCATTCATCCTTCAAAGAAATGCTGCAATTTTTGCATCTGATACCAAGCACTTTTCAAAAATAGCCATAAAGTACACCAAGAAAATTGCTTTTCATTAAATTATTTTTCCTTTAAGTAGCAGATTTAAATTGATCTCATAACTCTGAACCTACTGTAGCTATTTACATCAATAAAACCTGAATGAATGTGGATTATACATGGTGATAGATCAGAATAGTGTCAGTCTTCACTTACTTTGCACAGAAGATGCAGAAACCCCCCAAAAATTATCTATGTGTTCGTAATTTGTTCAATAATTATGAATCATATTTACCACTTTTTTAGTAATAGCAGACAGTTTATCTAGCTGTTGTAACCTAATAATTTTTTATAAAATAGATTTCTAGCAGCATCTCTAAATATTTATGCATCAAGTAGGCACCTCAGTTTGGTGTCAACAGGTATATCTTAAGCCTGAAGGAATATTTGTTTCTGCAATAACATATTATTTTTCTAGTGTTTATAGTATTCTGGCAGTGAAAACAGGAGTTCTTCTGAAGATACATTAAATCATAAGTATTTCCAGTGATGAAGGGCATGGTCACTCCCTACATAAATTCTTCAGTGTGGTCAAGTCTCTAGGGATGGCCGCTGGTGCAAAAAAAAAAGAAGAAGAAGAAACTATGCTGCCATAGCTGCTTAAACTATATGTTTGCCTTCCAACACAGTCTTTCTTGTATCCTCACTCATGTCTGCAGAGTACCAGCTTTTACACCTAGCAGGTAAGAAATTGTGAGAAACCATTCTAACTTCTCACAGTGTTCCAGAAACACGAAAGAGCGTAAAGTCTCTCTACAGCACTGAGGGCATGCTAAGCAAGAATACTGATCTCAGAAACCCTAATGACATAAACTGTATTTTCTCATGGCCAGATATGGGGTGCTGATAGCAAGAGCAAGTAGACATCTCGGGTTCATACTGCTTGTTTTTCAGAACTATAGGAAAATGTATTCAGCTTGTTGTGCCTTTAGACAGTTCACAAAAATTCTGATTTCTTCCCAGTCCTGGAAAGCATTTGATTAAAAGACTGTATACCTGGACAACCTTATTAATTGTGAAAAATTCTACTACAGAAAATCAGTTTCAATTCGTTCCTGAAAAATACCAAACCTTTAGGAAGAGCCATTTATTTTATTCAAAAGCCTTGAAATGAAAAGCAGCTACCTTCCCAATTACCTATTTGTGTGTTTGTTTATTTTTTCAATTGAAATTTGTGGGAGTTTTTTCTGGGAGACTGGCAAAGCCCTTAGCTCACAGGTCTGTCCTGTGCCCTCTTAAAGTGTCTAGAAGACTCTAACTACTTAGACAACAATTGCAGAACTATGGAGATACAGTTTCCTTGGACTGACCCTAACACCCATTCCTCATCCCCCTGTGCTACTCCAGGAGGTGGTAAGAAGTAGAAGAATGGAAGGAGGAGTGAAGTCAAGCCTGAACAGGAGGGTTGAGGGAAAGGAAGAGGGGATATTCTCCAGCAGATCATGCACAGCCCTTTCTCCTTGAAGGCCCTGCAGACTGTGAAGAACTCACACCAGAGAACAATAGGACATGAAGAATGGAGCACCAGAGGGAAACTGTATGTCCTGGCTGCAACCAGCCACCACACTGCCTGTTGTCTCCTTGAAAGAAAGCATGAGTGTATCTTGTGGCAATAACAAGAAGAAAGAGGGGGTGTCTGAACTGAAGCTGGGCCTGGGAAAAGAGGAGGAAAAGCTGTTTGCCCTAAGTGTATAAGTGTTTGCTTCTGGGGTTTTTTTAAATTTTGTTTTGTTTCCCACTACTTGAATCAGTAATTTAACATTTATTTTAATTGGCAATAAGTTAACTAAATAGTTACATGTCCAATCTGGTTTGCCTACAACAGCGACTGTAATCTTCCCAATCTCCCCTTCTTTATCTCGTTCCCATTCTTCCTGTTTTCTATCCCTGTCCTGATGACAGGAATGCAAGTGAACAGCTGGATGGGGCCTTGGATGCCTATCAATGTTAACACACCAGAGAGTAAAATTTTATTTTAGAGGAGTTATCATTTAAAAAGCAGCTGTGAAAAACTTTTTTTTCCATACTTGCTGAAAGAAATTTAGCTAAGCAAACAGGACTCTGAGTGAGGGGAAAATACTTTTCCTTGGCTACTTATACAAATCAAAGTACTCTTACTAATAATGGAAAAAATGAATCAATCTAATAAAAATATCCTTATATGATAGAGGAGAAGTGATACAAAACACAAATGAAACTTATCGAGATACAATTTCTGATTAGCAAACAGATATAAGACTGCCTAAAAACATTTATGAAGCCCCGGTGGTTTTTGTACAGCCTGTGAGAAAGCCTTCAGGTTCAGTAATATACTAATGGCATACAGGAAATAATGAGAACAGAAAGCATTGAAAATGCATAACTAATTACTACTTTAATTATGACTGCCTGGAAGACACACTCTACCATAAACAGCCACAATATAAACATTGCAATACACACACCAGTGACTCAGAGAAAGTGCAGCACTTTGCTGCCCAGCTTAAGCCTACTGTCAGTCTTCACTGCTTCAAAAAAAAGAAACCTGGTTTAACTATGAAGATTATTGTCCATGTAGCTTTTATGAATAATTCTTGTCATAAATAAGTCTGCCATGTTGTATCACTCACTGAGGACCTGGCTGACTCAAGCCACAAGAAGAAAGATTGTCACCAGAAAGACCAAAAGAATGTCACACAAGACCAGGGAGGACAGCACTTCCCTTAGGATTCTGACAATTTTTCATTTTCCTTAGGTATTCAGGGCTGAGCTTCTTGATTCTTGTTAGTACACTGGAATAGTTGAGTTCTGAAGCTAAATGTGTAGGTTTTTATTCTCATTGTACCTTCACTGGAAATGAAACTAAATCCTCAAATCAAAGACGTAGGCATTTCATAAGATTTTACTTCATCTATCTTGATTTCTGAAAGGTCTTTGACATGGTCGTTCTGCATCCCCTTCTGTTTAGATTGGAAAGATGTGGATTTAATGGACAGAATATTTGTTGAGTAAGGAATTGGCTGTATGGTTTCATCAGAGGGTAGTTGTCTGTGGCTCCAGATGGACACCAGTAATAAATGGTATCCCTCAAGGATCTCTGCTGGGACTAGTGTTATTTAATATCCCTAATCAATGACCGAGACAAAGGGACCCTCAGCAAGTTTTCAGATGACATCAAGCTGAGTGGTGCAGTTGACACACCTGAAGGGTGGGATGCCATCCAGAGGGACCTGGCCAAGCTCCAGAAGTGGGTCCCTGGGCCTCGTGAGTTCCAAGGCCAAATGCAATGTGCTGCACCTGGGTTGGTTTACTCCTTGGTATCGATACAGGCTTGTGGATAAAGAGATTGAGAGCAATTATGCTGAGAAGGACTTGAGAATACTGAGGGATGAAAAGTTGGCAGTGAACTGGTTATGTGTGCTCCCAGTCCAGAAGCCAACCATCTCCTAGGCTGCACCACAAGAAGTGTGGCCAGCAGGTAAATGGAGGTGATTCTGTCTCTGGGCTCCATTTTTTGAGACCCACCTGGACTGCTCTTCCAGTCCTCAGTACAAGAAAGACATGGACCTGTTGGAGTGGGTCCATAGAAGGGCCACAAAATTGATCAGAGTGATGGAGCACCTCTCCTGCGAGAAAGATGAGATTGTGAGGTTTTTCAGCTTGGAGAAGAGCAAGATCTGGGAAGACCTTATCATGCCCTTTCAGTACTTAAAAGGGGTTTATAAGATTGGGACAGACTGTTTAGTAAGGCATGTAGCAACAGGACAACAGGCAATGATCATAAACTAAAAGAGGGTAGATTTGGACTGGATGTAAGGAGGAAATTCTTTACAATGTGGATGATGAAACACTGAAACCTTTCCTAGAGAGGTGGTAGATGTTGCATCCCTGGAAACACTCAAGGTCAGACTGGATGGGGCTTTGAGCAACCTGATGTAGGTGAAGATACTGCAGGTGTACTAGAACTAGATGACCTTTATAAGTCCCTTCTAACCCAAACCATTTTATGACTCTATGAAATCTCTCAGGAAATTCTTACTTTCCCTCACTGTATTGTTCCCACTAGCTGTATGTTCACTACTCTCATCATCATCATCATCATGGCTAGGCTTCGCGAACAAAGATTTCGGAAGGGCACTACCCACGCTTGCTGCAAGCACGCTGGTGGCTAAAAAGGCCGATACGGGATAGGTAGGTCCGGTCACAAAAGGCACAGCGGAATGTCTCTTTAGGTGATATTGGTGAGGAACGGTTCTTCCTGCGTTGTCTTTTTTCCTCGAGACTGACTCTG